>CM031238.1:641150877-641423073 GCA_018340775.1 Taxus wallichiana var. yunnanensis
TCCATCACGATCCATTAACCACCCAAATCTAAATAGTTTGACTCCCTCTTAGGACCGAATCTATCTAAAATGCCTCCACCTATCCAACCATCCAAGCTTAAATCATCCACCACTACTTCTTATTATAGACCACCTAGACCTTGACCCAATCCACCTTCATCCTCACCATCCACACCATCTCACAAAACCTCTCCTGGTGCATACATCAAATCATATGTGGAGGTCCTCCAACATTTACTTCAAACTTCTACCATCACGCTTCCTCCCATTAAACCCTTTTACCCAAACCATCCTAAGCCATCATGGTTTAATTCTCATCACATATGTGCCTATCATCATACAATGGTTCATGACATTAATCACTATAAGACCCTTAAGTCTATTGTCCACGATCTTATTGAGCAAGAGGACCTCCTTGGTGAGACTATTTCTCCATGTACCTCTTCATCCATAGTCCATCTGACTCCTTTTACCATATCTCCATCCATTTAGCCTCCTAGGTATCTTCACCCGTCTACATCATCTCCTACTATTATACTTGACGAGGGTCCTCCCTTGTTCATCAATATGGTTTTCCTCACTACATCTCCGCAGCACCACCTCTATGATCCATTATTATTAACATCCTATCCATCAATCACTGGGGGAGCATCTTCCTATCCTTATCGACCTCCTCGCATCCTTCTTCTCATCTTCATCATTAGATCCTCCTACACTAGGGGAATTCTTTCTATGATCTAATTATTTACATATTAGCTCCTCTCCACATTTGATATCATCTTATCTTATCCATCTGTTCAAAGAGACCTCTCTTGGTTGAAGCTCGAGGCTTTGGGCGAAGCCAAGTGATCCCCCTCATCTCGTATTCAAGCAAACCACTTCAACAACCACTGCCCTCCTCATTCCCGTCCACTTCTTCTTATCATACATTTCATCTCCTCTTCCTATGACCACTTTCATGGCCATATTTGTGCTTCCCTTGAAGCACCATGGATTTATCTAAAATCCACCATTGTGGCACATATTTCATGATATTTATTTAACTCATCTCATTTGGTCCTAGTTTATCTTGTCTCTCTCTAGGGGGCATTTATTCATCTTAGATGCATACCTTTCGCTTCCTTAATAGGAAGTGCTTACTCTTATTTTCATTTGTTCATCATGTCCCTTCTTTCTAAATGCTAATGTTGGTAACATTGTAACTAAATCATAATGCCACTACTCTAGAAAGGAACCAACACATAAATGTTTCCCTCCTTGATGGTAAACCATGAAGTGGAACCCCTTAACGCATTTCACTTACGACCATTCTATTGTTAGTGCATTTACTAGTGTTCCCTTAGTCATATCCTTATATCATTCCTCCATCTTAGCCTCTTCCATATCTCATTTAGATGATTTGGAATTATGTGTGTTGATCAAAGAATACTTGCAAAGATCACACAAGGAGTCTATGTGGGATAAAAGGCCGGGATCAAAGACGCGAAGGATAGGAAGGACTCGCGCATGGAAGGAAAGTTTCTTTCGATTTCAGGACTTAACCGATTTTAGGTATGAGGATCTATTTTTGGAATATGGCATGCGGAACACATCAACGATGAAGAAAAGTGTGTGCCAAGCATTGTTTATATCTTCAAGCGTCTATGCATGGAGACAAGATAAGAATAGAATAAACACTTCAATTATTCTATAAGAGGACTATAGGTAGCGCACTTGCATGTGTGGCTATAATTGTAAATGGCGTGTGGCTATTAATAGCATGCAACCTATTTCTAGAGTAATTAAGCGGTGAAGGGCAAGTCCCAACCCTATATATATAGATATGTGTGTAGATGATTGTATAATGTATCACAAGAGAGATAGATATGCATATATGATTCTGAATATGTGTATCGGATCCATAAGCTCCTTGAGATAAATGAACAAGACTATAAGAAGCTTATATACTTATTAATAGATGGAAGATATTAGCTGAATCTAAGTGTCATTACTAAGTAAAATCACCATTGTGGCACATATTTCATGTAATTAAGTGGTGCATGTTAATGTTTCAATCATGGTTATTGTTTAAACTTGTTCTTTCATTGATCTATGAGTAGCATGCACTGTAGAATGATGGATTAGTTATGAGTCTTTATATATCTTCCTTCATCATGTTATCATCCTATTACAACAACCCTAAAGAGGGACCTGGTACCTTTGCGTGCTTGGTGAGTGCTCGATTTAGGTGAGTGATGTGCCAACGCCTGGGTGCTTGCAAATTCTAGGGTGTTATCTTGCAAATTCTAGGCTGCATCATTGGTTCCATTACCAGGACCTCTTTTTTAGTTGTTTTCAGGATGGTTCACGATGAAGATGTCTTTGGTTAACTCTAGAAAGTATTGAGGAATGGATACACAATCTGGATGAAGAATATGCATGATGGTTTGGCGAGTGGATTTGAGTTTAACACACTTACTTGGGTAGAATAGAACCTGTATGACAACTTATATGAGAGCTTCTTTTTTATCTTTCTAGTAGAACTATATGAGTGGCTTACTACTTATGCATCTCAACGAAATTGGAGGTATCACGCACTTGTTTAGACATAGGAAGAATTCCAAGATCTATATGATGTTGATCTGATTTAGACTCATGTGGTGGATACGTGGTTTCGTGGTGTTCTAAATAGTTATATTCTAGAATATTCAATTTCGACGTACTCATGCCCAGAGGTAGCTGAATTCCAATTTTTATGGTATCCAAGAGGAACATATTTGCACGGTATTCCACTAGCGATCAAGATCTTGATGGTAACTTTGAACCTAGAGAGTAAACCGATGGCTAACTAAACTTCACCATGTGTGAAGGTAGGAACATGTTTGGTATTAAGATGGTGGACCTAGTGGCAGAAAATTAGAGAGAGGAAAGGTGGCTTAAGTATAATGAGGCACACGAGAGGGAAATAGTGAAGTAGTGTTCTATCACATAAAGTATGGCGTTAAGGAGAGAGCTAGATCGGGAAGGATTTATGGCTCACGTAGAAGACATGGAGCCAGAGCAGCAGGAACTCCCCCATCTTGGAAAGCATGATAGAGATCCCTTCTCGGCATCGCATGGAAGTGTGCCAACAGAGACTATTTGGGCCACGTAGGTGTGCATCTTAATCCACCTAGTGACCTAGCCTTTGCGCTTGATTTTTAAGTATCTAGTATGACAAATAATCAGCAAGCTAATTTGGGAAGTAGGAAATCAGGAGTAAGTCAAGGATTAATTACATCAATGGCAAGATAGATGGCTTTAATGTTATATGGAGGGGCATTCTTGGGCATGTCATCTGCATAGAATGTAAGTGTGCAAAATATAGGACTCACCTCTAGAAGTGGAACTACTTCACAGGCTATAGGGGTTCTATATAGTACTATTTTTGGAACACAGGGAAGTACATCTATAGGTCCTACTCCAGCTACAAGTGGAGGATCAAGAGGTATAGATGGTTCTAGTTCTGGTGGATCTGGTGGTTTTGGAGGCAGAGGGAACCTAGGGGTTCCAAATTAGGTGGGCAAGGCCCGCCGTAACCACAGAATATCTACATGGAGATGTCTCTTCATCTCCTAGAGTATATAGGTATAGAGGATGCTACCGAACATGTGCATATGTGTGAAATCTTGTGGCGCGCTAAATGGATTACATCTGGCTGAAAGTGAAAGGCAAGTCAATTAGATACTACATTATAGGGGCACGCACACAATCTGGTATAGGAAGTTTGACCCTAATCAAACTTGCGTGGATTATAAGGCACTAAGGGATGCTTTCTTGAAAGAGTTCCATATTCTTGAGTTTGAGTAGAAGAGTATAAGTGCACTCAAAGATATCAAGCAAGGAACTACTGAGAGTGTACATGAGTATGATGCCCACTTTAAGACACTTTTATCTAAGTTGTCTTATGATATCCATGCTAGCCAGTATGCACAATGGTTCATTGGAGGATTGATTACACCTTTTAGGAGGGTGCTTTATCACATAAGACATACATGGATCCACATGAAGCACTAGAAGTAGATTTGCATGCTTTGAGGTAATTGGGAGAATTGACACTTTGGTGTTAGTCTATTTTGAGAGGCATAGAATGCAGCTATGGAAAAGCATTAGAAAAGCTATCGATAAATTCAGCCCATGAAACACACTCAGAATTTGGCCTATAGATTGTGAAGTAAAAGGTCACACAAAGGATAGTTGTCCTCATAGATCTGTACATTCATTATTACTAGACTGTGAAATCTATCATTTGAATCATGATACTAGCCACTTTGCCCTTTATTTACAACGTGCTATCGGGAAGAAGAATGTATCTTACTTTTGAAAAATTGTAGGTCCACGACCCATGATATCTTGAGGATCGTCGGTTGATTGGTTAGATCCAAGATGATATAGACATTGGAGTAGGATAGATAAGTATAACAAATAATTCTAAGGGTAGGAATGAGCACCATGATTGGGATCATAATCAAATGCACTATGACAGGAATGAGGGGCATTTTGAAGGAGGTCGTGGAAGAGGACGTGGATATCGGGTGGATATGGAGGATGAGGCCACAATGGATGAAGAAGAGAGTTCCCTAATGGAACGTGTTATACGTTTGGATCTCTTGATCACTACAGGTGTGAATGTCCTTAGAATAATGCATGTTATTTATACGGGAAGAACCATAGCTATGAAGAGTGCCCGGACTTATATGAGCATCTGAGTAAGCAAGCATAAGAAATAAAACAAAGGAGTCATGGGATGGTTAGAATCCGGGTGTGGTAGAAGACCAATGGATGCCCAAAATAACCGAAGGACCTAAGGCATTGACAGTGAAGATCACTACATGCGCTGAAGTTGCGTGCATGTGAGAGGCATTACACCAAAAGCCTACGATCACCAAGGAGGAGGTTTTGCATGCGAGGTACCCAAATCCTACTCATCAGAAAGAAGTTTACCATGATACCATGGAAGTGCTACAGAATCTTCAAGGTGAGATATAGTACCTCAAGGATAAAAAGAAAGCATCGGAGACAGTCCAAACTGATATCAATGATCTCATGGGAGGTGTGCAAGATGTTGCGCTAAGAGAACATTATTCCACTATTGGGAAGTTGGTTGAAAGGGAACACTCCACGCACGCAAGCCTTGAGACTGGATGGTAGATTCTACATGTAAATCTTCCCCCTGATAGCATTGACTATGATAAAGAGATTACTTTGAATGTTGTTATGGATGGGTGGCTTTTGAGAAACATATTAATTGATACATGTGTGGAAGTAAATGTGCTAACATTAGATGCATGGGTACAAATGGGGAGGCCTCCATTGCAGCCATCATCTAATGTGTTGTTCATGGTGAACTGGACTAAGGCCACTCCCATAGGAGTGTTGAAGGATGCATCTATAACTATACAAGGGGCCAAGTTCACTGGGGATTTTGAGGTATTAGCACTTATAGAAGATAATTTTCTAGCCTTTCTTGGACACCCTTGGTGTTATACAAATAATGTTGACTTGAGATTCAATAAGGGGTATGTCAACTTTGAAAACAATGAGGAAATGGTTGTGATACCTTTGACAGATGGGAATTCTACACCCTATGTTGAGCCTCTAAGTGAGGAGGACTTAAACAGAGTTTATATGCGCGTTATACAGGACCCAGAGGTCAACGAGCCATCAAAATAAGGCATTCTACAATGGGAGGATTTTCATTCTATTAGTGATACTACGAGTATTGCTTGTGACAATTGGGCTCATGGTACATATGAATTAGTAGGGTGCGAGGTGAAAAGCATGATTGCACGCAAGCATGGATTTCATTCGGTTTGATGAATAGGAAGCATAGTAATTTTGTATACGAGGGGACGGAGAGGATCTTTCTACCTTCTCGAAGGCCATCGAGATGTAGTGGAAGATCCATTCTGGAGAGATATGTTAGTATATACACTACGTGGGACAATAGCGCGTTGGTGGGTAGTCCACAGAGATAATCTTATAAACTGGGAAGAGATTGGAATAGCTTTGTCTACTAGGTTTATGAGGAACAATGCACCTACGCAAATCTGAACTTATCATGGTGATCAACCTATTCAAAGATCACATTCGGTAGTGTGAGAGACTCTAGACAGAAGGACAGAAGCATTATCACCTTCACTCTAAGTGTATAGATTGTATTCTACTCTGTAAGGATGCGCATGTGCTTGGTATGTATATGTAGAACTACATAGAGAAACTAGGAACTAGCAAGATTTGACTACAGGTATGATCCAGATATTTGATTTCTACTTGACTCAACCTTTTGTAGAAGAGGCATTAAAATTTTTCAAGTGCTTAACTATGGGAGATAGTGCAAAATCAGAAGAGAATATTCAAGAATTATTCGGAGAGATAGAGTTTGGAGCATGTTTTGAATAGGAGGAAGAAATAGACTCTAAATTACTTGAACACGCTTGCCTTGAGAAAGAGAAAGGAAAGATGGTCTACATCATGGATGATGAGGAAGTTGAGAACTTGGATATTGAGCATTCACATGGGGTGCATGAGGTCTTGGACAGTGCAGACAAGGATACGTGTGCCTACCATGAACCCATGAAGACAACGAAGGTAAATATTGGTTTGGATGCTGAGCCTAAGGAGGCCATAATTGGAGACTACTGGTCAAACTCAAAGGTAGCAAAAATCATTGAATTACTCAGAGATTATCAAGACTTGTTCCCTAGAGGATATCATGAATTGAAAGGCGTGCATGAATCACTTGGGAAATGAAGATCAAACTTAAGGACGGTGTATGACCAATTAGGAAGAGACCTTACAAGATGAATCTTAATTTGCGCAAAAGGTAAAAGAGGAAATTGATAAAATGTTGAATTCGAGAATTATCAAGCCCCTTGATGAGTCGAAATGGGTTAGCCCAATCTGATCGATGTCGAGAAGGATGGATGGATTAGGATATGTGTGGACTATAGGGAGCTAAATGTTGCATGCATCACGGATCCTTTCCTATGACATTTACTAAGGAAATACTAGGAGTTGTAGGCTGCAAAATATATTCTTTCACAAATGGATTTTCCTAGTATCATCGGGTTAGGATCGCTCAGTAGGATCAAGAAAAGACAAAATTTACTACTGAATGGGGCATTTTTTCCTATATTGTGATGCCTTTTGGATTGAAGAACGCACATGTTGTATTCTCACAATAGTTGTTCAGGCATTCAAATATTTTATTCACAACTTCTTACAAGTTTACCTAGATGATTGGATAGTATATGGGCTTGTGAAAGACCATTGTGACAATATGTGCTTAATGTTTGAACGATGCAGACAATTGAGTATCTCTTTGAATATAAAGAAGTGCATATTTGCTATGCCATTTGGGATACTGTTAGGACATATAATCTGTAAGGAAGGTTTGCTTGTTGATCCACCAAGGTTGCGGTTATTTTAGGCATGAACACGCCTACCAATCAATGTGAGGTTCGCATATTTTTAGGTCATACGAGATATTATAGAAATTCATACAAGGGTATGCGGAATTGTTGCACCCTTGGAAGAATTCTTGAAGGGAAAGGTACATTTTATTGGGGAGAACCACAGCAGCGCATGTTTGAGATATTAAAAGAAAAACTTACTACCGCACCCATTCTACGCTTTTCCTCATGGGATAAACCATTTCATGTACATGTGGACGCTTCTGGTATGGCCATTGGCACTGTGTTAGCTCAACCTAGTGAAGGAATTATAGATCATCCAATTTGTTTTGCTAGTAGGAATTTGACTCCTGCTGAAAGAAATTATATAACTACAAAATGTGAAGCTTTGTCAATGATTTATGCATTGTACAAGTTTCGACAGTACTTGTTAGCCACACCATTTGTGTTTTATACAAATCATATGGCATTTAAGTACTTGGTAAACAAGCCGCTTTACGGGCGTATATGTAGATGGGTGCTCCTATTTCAGAATTTGACTTCACAATTGTGGTGAAGTCGTGGAAAAGCAATTCTGGACCGGACCATTTATCTAGAATCAATACAAGCGAGGATGCACAAATAATTGAAGAGACAATTCCATATGCACAGTTATATAGGTTATAACGCGCGCCCATGGAACTAGAAGACATTGTTGTCTTTCTACAAATAGGTATGGCACCATAAGGAATGAAATCATTAGAAAAGAAACATCTAGCTATACACATGGCACCATTTATGTTAATCAGTGGTGACCTTTACAAGTTAGGCAGAGATGAAGTATTACACCATTGTCTGTTAGAGCATGAGCACAAGGATATCATGGAAGAAGCTCATGGTGGTATTGCAGGATGCCATTATGCAGGTGATGTGACTACTGGAAGATCTTAATTTCTAGATTATGGTGGGAGACACTATATAAAGACTATAAAGACTATTGTAAGGCATGTGATCATTGTCAGTGCCTAGGAAAACTAGGGCAAAGAGATGAGATGCCTTTGAGACTAATTACTAGTGTTGAACCATTTGAGAAATGGGTCATTGACTTTGTAGGACCTATTTCACCAGCCATGCATAGAATGGACTAGATCACGCTATATCATTACTTACACAGATTATCTCACACAGTGGGTAGAAGCAACACCTACCAAAGATTGTACAGAAGCTACAACAGCTAGGTTTCTATGGGAGAATGTTCTTACATGATATGGATGTCCTCTAAGCTTGACAAGTGATAGAGGTACACACTTTTTGAATGAGACAATTAGGATCCTATTAGATGAGTTTATGGTTGCACACCACAAAACTACACCTTACCATCCTCAAGCAAATGGAACTGCTAAGGCTTTCAACAAAATTTTGGGCCAAAACTTTGACAAAAATATGTGATGTTGGAAGAAAGGATTGGGATGACAAGGTGTCAGTTGTGCTTTGGGCATATAGAACAACTTACAAGAGATGAACAAAGCCACACCATTTCAATTGGTGTTTGGCGTGGAAGTTGTTCTTCCTATAGAATTTATGTTACCTTCTTTGCACATTGCGCATGTTGGAGGTCTAGTTGATGAATAGGATTTAGAAGAATGGATTGAAAATATGATTCAACTAGATGAGTGCCAAGCCATAGCATGATGGAGTCGAGAATCGAGAAAATGCCGAGACAGAAGGCATGGCATGACGAAACATAAACATAAAGTAAATTGGACAAATGGTACTTCTTTATGACTCAAAGTTCTTGCGCCATCCAGGAAAGCTCAAAGTACATTGGTTGGGGCCGTATGTTATCACTTCTATACTTGAATCAGGTGCATGCCAATTAGAAGCACTTGATGGAACATGGCTACCCGGTTACTTTAATGGGAGTAGGTTGAAGCCCTACTATAAATAAGTCTTCTTGGTGTTTGTAATAAGGAAGTGTTTCCATTTAGTTTAGGTTTTCAATTCAAGTATTTCCTTAATGTATTTCCTTCATTTTCATTATGATTTGTCAATTTAGTTGTTGTTTGTGTAATAAGCATGCTTGCGTGCATAAAGCTAATTATTGTATGAAGAATGTTTATGCGCAGAGGATTGCACATATTTTTAGTGTGGAGTGGTTTTCATTATCAAGAAAAGGATTGAGGGACTTTAAAGGTGGAAGAAATAAGTGCTACAAGTGTACTTTAAGAAGATTGCTTCTCAAAAGGTGACCAAGGATGAAGATGGATGAAGGAATAGTATAACGCGAGGTAAGTATAGGCCATGATAGCTATCGGGAGAAGGTGCGTGACGAGGTACTCGGGCACGGAGTGCGTGCTAAAGAGAATTCTATGACCAGAAGGTAGGAGGGCATGCTAGAAGGTTATAGTTAGGTGCGAAGATGTACGCGTAGAACTAATGGATTTGGTCAATGAATGAAGGGATATTTGGTAGGTGAGGAGAAATAAATGCATCAAAAATTTGAAAATTTAAATAAGGAAGGGATGCGGATTCATTTTTACCATTACAACTAAGAGTATTTGAGAGAAGAGCCAAGTGTGAAGAGCCAAGTGATCGATTTAAGGTGTGAAGGGTGTGAAATCAAGTGTGACAACCATATATGTGCTTTAAGAAGATTTGTCCCCGATGGTGAAGGGTTTGAGCAAAGCAAGGAGACCAAAAAGAGTTAGGTTACATGGTTTCTACCTAGGAAAAGTTGGATTGAGCTAGGGTTTGATTCGCAGAGTTGTAGGAGTGAAGAGGAGACATTGGCAAGGTAGAAATGGCACCAAAGAAGGCATCTGCATGCATCAGTAAAAAAAAAAAAAAAGAAGGTGGTCGTTGAGGAAGAAGAGATGGCACTTGAAAGTCATTTTTCGAGATGCAATACCCAGAAGGGGTTATTGTTGGCCAAGAATGGGATTCACCCATTAGGAAAAGTAAGGTGAGTGAATATAATCACAAAACATCGGAGAACAAAAAGGAGCTCGACTCCTTACTCATGGTTAGAACCAATAAACGCACGGCAGATGACATGCTGGTATATGATGATGTGGGTGAAAATATCTTGAAGAAAATTGGGGTATATCAGTTGTATGAGCTGTCATACTTTGGGAAATATGAGCCCTTGTACCAGTGGCTCATGAGTAGGGTTCACGAAGATTACTTCTACTTTGCAGGACGCATAGTTAGAATATCATCTGCACTTATTTCTTCAGTGACAAGTCTAAAGGCCACATGAGAGGATATAAAAAGTGACCTCATAGACAAAGCCATGATTTTAAAGACCAAGTAGGAGTTGGGATACCTGAAGGGTCCATGTGGAATGGACATCAACAAATTCAAGAATTGTCTAGTTGTACAAGCTGCAACACACTTGGTTACCAAGTTAAATGATCAAGAGCGGTGGTTGTAGGTAAACACTATGTGGTTACATGTGGTGTAGAAGATGTTAGAAGGGATAGTATACAACATTTTCAGCTATATTATAGAGAAAATAGTCAAGGAAGCACGCACAGAGGAAGATCAGCTTTGGGGTTGTTCTCCTATCATTGGTCTTCATGGAAATCGAGTACCAGATGGACCAAAGGAGAAGATATGGGAATACCCCATGGAGAATAGGTCCCCAGCTAAAAGATTCAACAAATATCTATGCAAGGGGACTATGAAAGATGAGGTGAAACAAAGGGCAGAGAAGTGGTATGATAGGCTCCGCACAACATTTGGAGAAGAGTGGCACATTTCAAGGACCTACCAATAGTGGTAGGAAAGTAAGTTTAGTTTGTTGTATACCAACATTTCTACATTATGCGCTTTCTAATGAAGGATGGAACTTGGAGCCCTTAGTGCAAGTTACCTTATGCCTTCACTGCAAGGTATTTTTAGGAGTCTATTCATAGGTTTAACAAGCGTAGGCTAAACTTCATATGCGAAAAGGTAGACTACTACTACCATACATTACGAAAGAAGTATGTATACCCAGGTAGGAGTGCCTACATAGAGAGAATCATTTCTGAAGTGTTGAACATCAAGCCAATAAGCTTGGTTGTAGCAGATATGGGGGCAGCGTTGGTGTATCTCTAGTTGAAGCCAAAGATGGAGAACAACAAATATGTGGAAGGTGAGTTCACACTTCCAGCACCACCAAAAGGGAAGCATACAATGGAGAATATCCTAGTGCCTAAGCCCACAGAGCAAATCAAAGTGCAGGATGAGGAGGAAGAGTGTGAAGATAGTGGCAGCTTGGAGCATAGGGGTAGGAAACATCCTGTAAGTTAGAGAGAAGTTGAGCGCGCCATTACTCCACCTCAACCATAAGAAGGGGATGAAGAGGAATTGAATGCGGTCCAAGGGGAGCACAAGTTTAAAAGGGTATTTAGGAGAATAAGGACCCAAGGTGTTACCCCAACCTCTATGCGCAGATCACCCCAACTCTCCCCGTAGAAGGAAGCGACCGCGCCAAGAAGGAGGAAGCTAAAGTTGAGTGAGGAGGTAGAAGAATCTGAGGAGAGTGCGCCTACATCTCCTACACCCCTAGAGCACATAGAAGAAAAGGATGAGGCATCAAAGGAGAAGGATGAAGAAGAGAGAAGACCAAAGGAAATAGTTGCAGAAGATACATAGGACATGGAGACGTAAGCTCCAAATTTGGAGGCTAGAGTTCCTAAGCAATAGAGGTCTAGAAGGGTGAGTGGAGAGCACATTCCACCAGCCATGGGGTATGCAGAGGACATAGGAAAGAGTGTTTACACCCTCTTCCAAAGCACAATAGCGCAAAAGGATCTATTTGGCTGGGAGTTGATGGATGAAGATATGATGACCGTGTAAACACAAAAGCAACTATCCTCGGTCGATACACACCACATGGACAAGCCTGATTTCAATTTATGCGAGAGATTCATGTGTGTCGAGGTGATTAAAAAAGGAACCCATGTTAGACACATGATATTAAATCATGTTGTCGTGTCGAAAATTAGGTCGATGCGCTGGTAAAGGTTTCAGTGGAGGTGGCCAGAAGGAACATGGATAAATATGCCATAATCAAGGTGTTGTGCGAAGAGCTAAAGATGAAGGACGTGGAGATAACACACATAACACATGAAAGGGACTTCGCACAAGAATAAGAATGAAGTATTCATAAGCATTACAGAGGAGATTGGGACAATGTAATCAAGGCTAGGCCACACTTGGAGCCTAAGGTACCACAAACATTTCCTTCAGCGATACACTATGTGGGGAAGTTGGTGGACTTGGTGTTCGAAGATGAAACTTTGTGTTTGCAAGCACGAATGATCAAAGAAGGATTTCGAAATGGGAAAAATCATCTGTGATGAGGAAAATCATCATATGAAGGGTTGTTGTAGGCATTACAAGAAGTCTTAAAGAAAGTGGATCAAGATTTAAATATATGCATGACTCCAAATGTGCTCATCAACATTAAGACCTTGGAAGAGAGAATGAGGTCCAGAGGGCCATGAAAGATGAGACCTTGGTCATGTAGAGAGATTTTCAATAGTTAAGCAAAAGTGCGAGGCCCAAGCAACAGCACAAGAGCCGCACAAGACTAGGGTGGAAGAGCTTGGAAAGCTGATTGTGTAGAAGATGGACCTTTTAAAAGGAAGGATGACATCCATGTCCAGTGTTTTGTTGGTTCTGCAAAATGATAAAGGGGAAATTACATGATGAGTTGGATTCCATAGCTGTGGACATCCCAGAGAAAGTGAAACATGAACTCACTGAATGGCAGGATTTGGAGGCTGCAATAAAAGAGGAGTATCTAGAGATGATACAACAAATTGATACTGAGGAGGTTTCTTAAATAACCTCATATACATTCTTTATTGATCCACATTCCCAATCTTATTCTTTCATTCTTATTCTTCCATTCAAATTTTAGAGATAACCATTGTCAGACGACAATGAGATTAGTGTGGGGTAATGTTGATCAAAGAATACTTGGAAAAGATCACACAAGGAGTCCGCACATGATGATAGAAGGATAGGATCGAAGACGGAAGGATAGGAAGGACTCGTGCGTGGAAGGAAAGTTTAAATTTCGGGACTTAGCCGATTTCGGGTATGATGATCTATTTTTGGAAGATGGCGTGCGGAATACATCAACGATGTAGAAAAGTGCACGCCAAAAATTTGTCTCTCTCTTCAAGCATCTATGCATGGAGATAAGATAACAATAGAATAAACACTTTAGTTATCTCGTAGAGGACTATATGTAGCACACTTGCATGTGTGGCTATAATTGTAAATGGCGTGTGGCTATCAATAACATGTGACTATTTTTGGAGTAGTTAAGAG
Organism: Taxus wallichiana var. yunnanensis; assembly: GCA_018340775.1. Lineage (NCBI taxonomy): Eukaryota > Viridiplantae > Streptophyta > Pinopsida > Cupressales > Taxaceae > Taxus > Taxus wallichiana. The sequence continues at coordinate 641,164,620 of CM031238.1, forward strand.
GTGAAGGAAAGTCCCTACCCTATGTGTGTGTGTGTAGATGATTGTATGATGTATCACGAGAGAGATAGATATGCATGTATGATTCTGAATATGTATCATCAAATCCATAAGCGCCTTGGGATAAATGGATAAGTATTGTAAGAAGCTTCTATACTTATTAATAGATGGAAGATATTAGCTGAATCTAAGCATCATTCTGTAAATTGAGTAGTGCATGTTAATGTTTCAATCATGGTTATTGTTTAAACTTGTTCTTTCATTGATCTATGAGTAACATACACTTTGTAGAATGATGGATTAGTTATGAGTCTTATATATCTTCCTTCATCATGTTATCATCTTGTTACATCATCCCTAAAGAGAGACCTGGTACCTTTGTGCGCTTCATGTGATTTCTCAATCTAGGTTGAGTGATGTGCCAACACGACTAGGGTGTTATCTTGCAAATTCTAGGCTACAACAATGTGGTCTTCATCACTTCCTATATGTGACCTTAAATATGGGCAACACGGCTCTTTCCATAGCATATTCCTTATGGATAGGTTTTCCCTTTGGTGAGAACTTTGTGATCATTACATCCATCACCCTCTTATTCACCTATTAGAACCATGCAAAGGGTTCAAGGGTGTCTCTTGTACATTATTTATCCCCTCCTAAGTGGTCTACTTAGCTATTCCCATCTCTCCCCATGTAAAAATTAAAAATCATGGATTCTCTTGTCAAAATCAAAGTTATCAAAAATAGATTGATCCCTCAAAGGACAACTGTTCATGCAAAAAAAAAACATGTAAGTCAAAATCAAATTCAAAAGAAAATCAAGAAAATAGACCGATCCCTCAAAGGATGGCTATCATATTATTCTTGTCATCTATATATTCTATAAAGTAGAACATACCCTCGAAGGCCACATTGATCATCCTTCTATTTTATTATCATCCTAAGAAAGTTTCCCGCAATCAGTTTCTTCTATTGATCAATTTGCTCTTTCCCCTTCCCAGAGCTGGGGCATAGTTTTAGGGAACACCACTTTTGGATAACCCTCTTTCCTTATACAAGTACATCTCAAATCCCTTTGTCATGTTGACACTAGGTTTATGAGTTCATTTCATCCATGCTCCTCTTGATCTTTGGTATGACTAATTGTCATTGGTCACCTACTAACATTGGTTCTAGTCGCATGTGCTTTGCGTTATTTGGATCCCCTTTTTACCTCCAATGTGGTTGGAGTCATCTTTTCCTTGTATGTTGCTTGATGAAACATAGTGTTGTTTGCACCTGTAGGTCACCACCATGGCATTGCATTCTATCCTAATCCTATCACATCTACCTTTCAGCACATCTTTCTTTATCTCAATCACCTATATGATATCTATCTATCTTATAACACATTTACTCTTACTTATATCCATCACTAACCATGTCCATTATTTATTTGTTTTCATCACATATTATCCATATACATTCTAATCATCATGATAAAATTCAAACACAAAACATATAGTCCTAATCCTCATTAACACATCACACATTTATATATCATCATTCTATTCATACACATACACATCCAAAATAACCATCTAATCATACATTTATTTCACCATCATCATCAAATATAAAACAAACATGTGTTCTAAAAACCCATCATCATCACATCTAATCTAAAGGTTACCATCACAACATATAACATAAAATCATCATCATCACATCAAATTAAATTCATCACATCACATAATGAATACATAATAATCCATGACAAAACTATATATCATATATGTGTGTGTGTGTGTGTGTATCAATACATCACTGCCCTCTAACAGAGATCTCTCAAAGCAAAGATTCTATCAAAATCTATGAAGTGTATATCTGAGGCTCTCAAGTCCTCTCCTCTTGGGATAGGTATAACACCTAATCCATGTGCATCTCCACCACCCTCGTGGCCTCCCTCCACTTGTTGTGGATATATCACACTCACTATGCTCCTGGACGGCCATGCTCTTCCTTTCGTTGTCCTTTGTAGGTGCTCCCAATAACGCAGTGTCTTCGGTAGCTTCTTGAACAAGATCCCCTCGTAATATCTAGCCTCTATGAATAGTGCTATGTACCTATCCATGGAGATCGTTTGAGAGGTGCTACTCTATCCCAATCCTTATGGAGCTACTTGTACACCACTAACCAACTCCACCAAAATAGGCCATGTAGGCCTCTCTTTGTCACCGATAGCAGTTCTGTCATTAATAGTTTGGTCCTTCTCTGAGTGACTACATCCCATTCTTTGTAGAGTTGTGTCTCTCTCTACATGTGTCTGGTCCCTCTCCACTCTCATCTATTCTAGCTCAGCACGTAGTCGTGCCACCTTTTCGGACTCTCCTACTCCACCATCTACACCGCCTCCCAATTATACCTCAACCTCTACCTCCTCCTCTACCCCCCCTCATTAACCGAGCTACCCATCTTTCAAGATCCCAATCAGATTACCCCACTCTAACTCCGACATCATCATCCTCATCCCGTGGTATCACTCCCTCCTCACTAGATCGGCCATGATAGGACTCGATAGCTCTCTATCCAACTCCTCCCTCCTATATAAAATGGGATCACGAGGCACTATCTAGATGAATCAAAATGTCATCACACTCTATCAAATTGAATGACCTCGATCATCTCTAGTCATCTTCCATGAATCCCCATCATCCCCACTAACTCCACATCTACACTAGGCTATGCGGGAACTCCCGGATGGCCTCCATATGACCTAATGAGCATCCAACTCCACAAGTCAATCTACATACCAATCTACCCTCCTCTCACTCTTATCTCTCAAAGGCCTGATCGGCCCTCCATCTCAAAAATCCAATGCAAGCTCAATATGGTCTCCTGTGACCCACGGATTCCTTGGTGGCCGAATCACTATTATATGCTCATACGCCCAATAATGAAGCAAGAAACCCACATCCAATCATGACCTCCACCCTACTATGTACATGGAAATCTCATGGTAAACCTGAGCCAACAAATCATTCCCAAACAAAAACACGTTCTGGTTATCCACAATGTTTGCTACCACACCAGCTAATTCCCATAGAAATTGAGCCCCACCAGCTTTTTTTTTTTCAAAGCATAACATGGCATGAACATCATCACCATGCAGATCAAATGGATTTGTGGTACCCCAACCTCATATCTCAACTCATATGCAAAAGCCCCTAAAGAAAATCTGATGTGGGGCGCATCGACTCCAAATAGTTGCATCAACACTGCTAATCTCTCCTCACTGGTAATGGGAACTATCTTCTCCCCCTGTATTGGCAACCTAGGGATCCAATACACATCCTCCATGGTGATTTTCATCTCCCCAATCTTGAACCAAAATGGTCCCTATGTCACGCGATCCCATCTCTCCACCAGAGCAATCATAAGCCCCACATCCCATGGGATCCTCTAATAATATAGGAATCTACTAAACCCCACTTTGCTTCCAAGTGGTCCCACTTGACATCTATGACATCTCCTCTTGATCTACTCATATAGAGCAGGCACTCTATCCCTCAACTATAAGGTCTCTCTGGCCTGCACTCACAAATGAAACATGCATACATTAGATCCCCGATCCAAAATGCATTAAAATTCATTAAGAATCCAATCTAACCCTAGTTTATCCAATCCTACCCAAATTGACATCAACTCACTGGTCGATTCAATGCATTTTGGGATCAATCTAAGATCCTTAGAGTCATGGGTCGATGTCAACCCACCCGAGTCACCACCGACCGCTTCCTGCGTCATCCAGTTTTTGTTAAATAAATAAATAAAACATTAAATTTAATTAAAAACTAGTGTGGGTTTTGTTACTCACCATCCTTCGCACCCTCTGGTGCTTCCTCGCTGCTCCTGTAGCCTCCATTTCTCTTCCTCGCTTGTATCACTCTTCTCTCTCTCTCTCACATTTTGCATGAAAATGAGCATTGTCGGCCACCCCCGGGCTTATATAGCCACCGATTTCATGTCGTTGCGATCGACTCCTTGGGTCGACATCGATTGAATGTGATCATCGTCGACTCCCTTTGGCAGAAATTATTTTGGGATTTTCCCCTCTTTCTTGCATACTTTCCTAGGGCATCATCTATTTTTGACCTTTAAGTCCACATTTGTGGCCATCTCTATTTTCCCTCCGGGCATTTTTAATCCAACATTCAAACTATTCCTCCTTCGGGCATACGTACTTTCTAAGTCCACATCCGTGGCCATATCTATTTTTCCTTTAGGCATTTTAATCCTATCACTCCCTAATTCCACCTTTCATGGCTATAATCACTCCTCCTTTGGGCATTTTTAATTCACAGATCCTATCTAATCCATGTACGAAGTCCTCCTTTGAGGCCATATTCATCTTCCCCTTTGGGCATTGCATTCATCATATCAAGTCCACCCTTATGGCCATATTTTTGTTCTTCTTAAGGGCACCATATCCTCATTTTAAGTCCTCCTTTTGGCCAAACTTTCCCCACTTGGGGCATAATTTTTTTCCCTTTTTCCTTCACGGCCATATCTTCCCCTTTGGGGCATACCTTTTCACCTTTTGTCTCTTCAATTTTCCTTTCAAGCCATATTTGATTCCCCCTTGGGGCACCTTTATTTCATCCTCGTGGACACATAAATATTCACTCAATTACTCATGTACGAAGGATTTTACATACCTTTCACGTATAGTTGTGCATACTTTAATGACTTGCCCATGACCCATTAATCATCCCGACTTACATATTTACTACATGATCTTCACCCACTCACTGGTCCATAGAACGTTGTAGCATGTCTCCGTTGAGACCACAATTGTCCTCTACCAATGTGATATTAGAGTCACCACCATAGTTTTTCTTGATATTGCGATCCTTTTTTCTTGGGGCATCTTGCCTTGGTTATGCTTTCACCCATATTTTCTTCACCCACCCACCCTTCATCAACTATATTTTTTCAAATGTGTCATCAATTTCCCTTGACGTCATCGATCCCCCATTTGAGGGGGATCTCATCATCTACCTTTTTCAATCCTCATCCAACTCTCATCATTTTTGTCTCATGGTTTGCTATCTCAAACCACTCAACAAAAAGGGGCAAAATGTAGACACCTAAAATCGGTATCTATACCCTTGATCACCCACGTGTACATAATTAATTTTAAATTAGCTCATCCCCCTTAATTTAATTAAATGCCCATCCAAGTCCCATTAATTAATTAAGTTACATTAATTAATTAAATTAATCCATTAATATCTTGCCTTGCCCAACCAACCTTCTATTTAGTGTGCTTTTATCCTAAATCCACCCCCTTTCTTTTCTAAGCTTTTCTCTTATCTATTTTTATGCCCTAACTACCCACATCTCATCATCTTCCCACCTATATGCTTTAAAGCATTCGGCCAATTCTTAAAAATCCAAAATCACGCCAAAAGCAGAAAAATCCTCCCATTGGGGAAACTTTCCCCAAATTCAATGCATGACCTGACCCTAGTCATCGTTGACCCTATAAAGCTATTCTTCTCTTGCCAAAAAATCATCATATGAATGAAAATTGCAGTTATCTTACGACATGTGCATTTTTCCTCATGCCTGAGCATTCCTTAGATGTTTACGGACCTTCGCACATCCTTTTGGTGTGCTTGCATCACTCACGATCATCCTTCATGATATTTTCCATCATCGTTATCTTTATTTTCATCTATCTATCATATTATCATATATTATTTGTTCCTAACCTTTTACGGATATAGAGCAACTTCTTCTCAACATCTAAGGAACACTCAACAACCTTCCTCTACAAATCCTTTTCCTACAAGTTTTCATATTCATCCTTTTATCCTCGGCTTTATATTTCTTTGATACGATACAATGTCAAATCAATCCCTCATGGTCACCATCGACCGAGGCTCTTCATCCACTAATCTATCCAAACTATCCTTTTATGTCCTTTTCCTACTTCTTTGTCTTTGGTTCTCTTCTACATATCCTCTTACAACACTTACAGACCTTTATCATCTTCCGTTACATTTAGAACTTTTAAGTCTCAGATATTTTATCCACGGTGTTCAGATCCATCCTCCCATGTCATCGCCAACCTCGCTTTGCATATACACAGATCATGGTACAATCGACCTGGACTGTAACACTTAATTTACAATTATTACAATCTAATCAGCTTTAGATCAATTTCTTTCATTTTCTCAGATTCAATAACACTTTTGTTTCTACATGCTTTTACTATCGTATCCTTTATTTCACTTTATCTAAACAACGGGTTGACATCCATGAAAGGAAGCCAAAATCTTCTTGGAACCGACATTTTCTGGGTAGCCCCGCATAAATCTATCTAATCAATATCATTTTCAGTCTTATTTGTAGGTTTCATCTAATTTGCACAAAGCGAGAATCCATTAGCATCTTGCACCCGTATCACATCACATATCCAAGGTAACATAAACCCTCCAACATTTCTAAGTTTGCTAGTTTCTTCAGTAGTTGATGCATTTACTTCATTAAGAACGAGAAACTTGGTAAACACTACTATCTCCTATGACAAAATAATGGGGACTAATCACCCCAATATTTTGACATATCCACAATAAATTCCAAATATCCAAGCCTTGACAACAACAAGATATCCTCCCTTCAAAAAAATAGGTGTATTCCTTCCATGTTTTTCATCTCCTTTGCATACCTTTTGTATTGTTCAAAGTTACAAGAATTATCTATATATTTGATTTAAACTTCATTTTCTATCATAGATGTTGACTATAATCTATGTTACAAGTTTAATCATGGAGAATTTCAACACTAACACATCAAGAGACAATTTTGAGAAAATACAAAGTGTGTATGCACATTCAAGTATATATTTCCTTTAAGCATGTAATTTTTAATTGCACAAAGAAGGGGGAAATGTAGACACTAAAATTTGGTAACTTGTCCTTGTGTAATTCCAAGTTTGACCATGTTCCTTGTTAAGGTAGATTCTCACATTCAAAATCCAATTTCCTCATCTCCTTAGCTATTCTATAACTTTCTTATCTTTACAATGTGATATGTTGTCAATTACGAGAATATTATTTAATCAAAGCAACATTAAACCTCTGATATTCATGACACAAATTTCATTTTTGGTATTATCTCTCCATTTCACCAAATATATGGAAGGGTCCAAATGTAAGGTTTTGAATTGGTTAACCTATACAAGTACTTCACATTCACATTCACCGACTCTAAATTCAATCTCAAAATCTTCTTTTGGTCATTTCATCTTCCTAGGGTCACCTTATTAAAATATTTCAGCTACAAAAGGTTATATAAGTAATTAACTATCACTTTCTAACTCACTTGACACTCTTACAAGATCTTATTACAAATATCATTTAAAAATAACTCAAAGGCTTCCTAAATCTATCCAAATTAGTTACACATCATCTATAAAATTCCTTATTACAAGTAAGAACTACTCAAATATGTCAAATATCCTAAATTAATCTATTTCAAGCATACAAAGATCATAGAGCCGTGTTGTAGCAAGATAAAAGTACTTCCAAGCATTACACAAGGGTTTTAATTAATAAAGGGTTAGGTCACATATCTTAAGCACACCATATCTTACTACTACCACATTGGGCACATTTCATACCATGTAGTTATCCCATTATATTTGTGTCAAGAGACATGAGGGAACTCCTAGGGGTGGATCTCTATCCATATTTTCACAAGAACCTAGGATAGCTACACAAGGATTAATTTTACATAAAATGTATGTAGTACAACAATTAGATTGGCATATTATTAGCTAGGATTACGACTACTAAGGGTATTTTATCCTCATTAAACACACATTTTTCTAATTTTGGTCTTCTATTTTTTTGGTAAAGGGTTCTATAAGTTGTTAGGGTTTCCACTTTATTATAGGTGATTTCAAGTCATCCTGAATTTCTATGAGTAAGAGTGACATACAATGAATATCATTTCTAGAAAAGTGAAGAACACATAAAGGTATAGATCTACTATCAAAAGTTTTCAAACCATATAACTTAAGGTTAAGACCTTACAGATAAGGTCCGGACCGTAACAAGACACAAGAAGCTCAAAGTATCATTGCATTATATTGCACAAGATTATAATTCTTGTGGAGTGTTTTTAAGAAGGAAAGGAATGCATTAGACTAGAAAATGGAATAAATTGGCTACTTTGTCTCTAGAGAGAAAATGAGAGATAGAAAACAAGAATAACCATCCTCTTGAAGTGAGGAGGTCACCTTAATTTATAGATTTACATGAAAAATCTTCCTCTACCCCCCACATGACCTTTCAAGTTCTTATTCCACTTATGACTTTTCATCTTCCTTAGAAGTGAGAAAATAAGTCCCCTTTTTATAAATCAAAAGGGACTTTTACAATGCAACATTAGAGAGTCACTTAAGTGAAAAAAACAAAATTCATGATTACATACAATGAAGAATTAGAAAGGGGGAGAAGAAAGAGAGAGAAGAATAACGGAGTTTATTAATTGATTTATGAAAAACCTCTTTTGAAGAAGAATGATCCTTTGAAAACTTTACCCCTTCAAGACCTCCCTAGAATGATACACCTCTATAGCACATTTGGACTCATTGAAAAGAAAGGTGGTGAAAATTTGAACACTTAATATGATGAAGGATGTCTTTCCTTTCTTGAACAATCCTTCCAACATTTGAAACACTATCATGCCTCTAAACTACCAAGTTCTTGCTGCAACTTGAGACCATTTCCCACATAATCCAACATGATGATCCCGACCCTTGGAAATGGAGAGACCAATGAGATGAGAAAAATAAAATTCCAAACAAGATATGAATTAAGGTGGTAGATTGGATGGAAGATTCTTCTAACCTTTTATCAACCCATCTGATGAAGTGAGAAGCACACCGAGACTAAAATGCACCATCGTGACCAGAATGGGAACCAAGAGGGTTTTCTTCCTTGTTATATCCATGAGCCCACTATCACTCCTTGAATATAAGACTCACTATTGAACCTTGTTGTGATTCATACTCCCTTGATATGATTGCCATGTTATTCGGTTAGGAATTTGTCGACTTTGAAAAATCCCCTTTAATGTCAAGACTATAAGGAGAGAGTTGTCCTTTAGGTGATAGTCCTTATGGCTATGTTATAAAGTCTCGCATAGGCCAGAAAAGATAATTTATTTGAATAGAGATTGGATTTCCTCCTACTCAAGAGTCATCCAGTGAAAATCTTTTCCTCTACAAGATCTCTCGATTCTTTTTTCATATGTTTTCTCGGATCTTACAATTCCATATGTGCAATTCATTGCCACCCACATGTGTATATTCGGTGCTCAAGATGGAAATGGGATCGATCGAGAGAATTTTATCTTCATTCTACTTATAATGGTTTTGTAATTCTATGAAGAAGTTTTTGAAAATTTCAAATCCGAGAACAATCTATTTTAGCATGTTGCAAGACATTGTCTATTTTTAGCAATTTTTTCCAATTTTCAATTTCTCATATTTTTGTACTCTGAACTTGGTGAATTGAATTATGAAGTTTTCATTACTAATTTTGATGACCCTTAAAAAATTTATAATGATTTTGGTTCATACTTACTATAAATAGTAAGTTGATCTATAGAGGTTGGATTGAAAAATTTTACTTCCATCGGCTTAGGAATTTAGCATTGAGGTGTTTAAGTTTGACAACACGAAAAACATGTAAATCCCTTATTGGCTCATGTTTCACGACTCACAAAAATAAACAATAAAACTAACAATGCAAAGCAAGGTGGAGCTTTTTTTGGCTCAAGATTCCCAAAAATGAATAAGTCTAATAAAATACTAATAATGTAAAGCTAGATGGAGCAAAATGATTGGCTCAAGCTTCACAATCAATAGAACTTTGCAGAGAACAAAAATTCAATAAAGACTGATAGAGCGAAGCCACATGGCACTTGAAGATTGGATCATGCTTTGCAAAGTTAGAAAGTCACAAAAATTAAAGATCTAAGAAAAAGGATGACAGATCAAAGCCACTTGGCACTCTATGAGTGGATTTGGCTTCACAAACACGAAAAAAACGTTGAAGCTATTTGGAGCAATTTTATTGTTCCAAACTTTGTAAAACTGATAGGATCAAAATAAAAATGACAAAGCGAAGCCAGATGGTGAAAAAACGATTAGATCGAGCTTCGTAAAGGAAAATCTAGAAAAAAAATGATTTATAAAGATGGGGCGGATTTAAACGCATGAACTAACTAGATCTAAGGAAACCCTTTTAGATCCATAGACAAAGATAGCCTTAATGGCTATAAATGGCACAAAAACTTAAAAACAACACAAATATAGCATATTTAAATTGCAAATGATCAAAATTAGTTGCAGAGGCACGATCTAAGCAAGCAAACACTTAGAAGATCTAAATAGCCATTTAATCAATATTATAAAAGATTTTAGGCGGGAATTGGAAATTTAAACCTGGTTTTCTTGAAAACAATTGCATGAACTTTTAAGGTCTCATGATTCATGAATAGACTTCAATCTTTTTTTTTCTAGCAAATTAAAAGCTTCTAAATCAACCCTACACATGCATAACGGTCAAGCTCTGATACCATGTTAGATTTATTAAGGGAAATATAATTGAAAAATTACAATTCCACCATTAAAAATCCAAAGACTATAGATTATGATGTGCAGTTAAATAAGACATGGAATTAGCTTAAATAAATAGTGAATTACAGAGCTTAATGAGCAAGATCTGAAAGAAAATAATAGACAAGAACAAGAGATAGATAACACCATATTTAAGTGGAGAAACCCGAAGGAAAAACTCCACTGATAAAGCACTATCTTTATTAATAATTCAATAGCTTTAACCCAACACTTCCACTTCACTCCTCGGTCTCATAGAAATAACAACAAAATTTTGTCTCATAGTATAACAACTCGCATAAGTAGCTTAAGCTTAGATCAATTGGTCTATTAGCTTATTAGTCCAATAAACAATCCCATGAGGGATCATCCTAATATATAGGATGGGTGGTTAGTCATACCATTCCACTCTTTTAGCTATGAAGACCGACTAAGATTATTAAAAATAATCTTTAAGACAAGGGTTGTTTAAGTGGTGGTCCACCAAATGGTATCCCCACTTGACAGTAACACCCCAACATGATGCACCTCTGTAGTACATTTGGACTCATTGAAAAAAGAGGTGATGAACATTTAACCAGTAAAGATAATGAAGGATTCCCTCCTCTCGATGAATAGTCCTTTCGACCTTTGAAACACTGGCATGCCTCCAAACTACCAAGTTCTTGATGCAACTTGAGACCATTGTCTACACAATTCAACATTATGATCCCGACCCTTGAGAAATAGGGTGACCAATGAGATGAGGCAAAGAACATTTTGACCATGAGATGAATGAATGTGGGAGATTGGATGGAATTCTCTTCTAACCTTTAATTAACCAATCCAATGAAGTGAGAAGCACTCTAAGACCAAAATGCACCATTGTGACCAAAATTGGGGACCGAGAGGGTTTTCTTCCTTGTTTGAGCCATGAGCCCACTACTACTCCTTGAAGATAGGACTATGTCTTGAACCAATCTTATGATGCATACTCCCTTGAGATGATTACCATGTGATTTCGGGTGGGAATTTGTAGACTTTGATAAATCCCCTTTGGTGTTAATATTGTTGGGAGAGAGTTGTCCTCCACGCTTTTAGTCTTTTAAGGTATATTATAGTGTCTCGCACAAGCCAAGACAAGCTCAGTGATTTGAATAGAGATGGTTTTCCTCCTTCTCTAAATATTCCTCCAATGAAAATCTTGTCCTCAATGGGCCATCTCGGTTCTTTCATTATATGTGCTCTCAGATCTTCCAGGTCCAGATATGCAACATCGTTGTCACCCACATGTGGATATTTAGTGCTCAAGGTGGAAATGGGATCAAATCCAATGAATTTGATCTTCATGATGCTTGTAATGGTGTTATAATTATATGAATAAGGTTTGGTGAAAATTTCAAGTCAATCCAAGCACAATCTATTTTTAGCAGGTTGCAAGACAAGGTCTATTTTTAGTAGTTTTTTCCAATTTTCAATTTCTCATATTTCTTGTCCTCTAAACATGGGGAATTGAATTATAAAGTTTGCATTATTCATTTTTATGAACCTTACCACTTTTAGAATTATTCTAATTTAAACTTACTATAAATAGTAAGTTGAGCTATAGAGGTCGATTGAAAATTTCACTTCCACCGACTTAGGAATTTGGCATTGAGGTGTTTTGCAAAATTTCAACTGATTTGGCTCCAGAAATGAATGGGAAATTGAAAAGGAATATAAAGGTTGTCATAGGTTATCAATGGCTTCGCAAATGATTTATAGCATCAATGGTACTAGTTTTTGTTTCCTTCTTTTAGTTTTTGATAGCAAAAGGGGTTGTGCAAGTTCTAGGTGCAAAGATGGAGGTTTATGAGAGGTATGCAAGCTTCTTTGTCTTCTTCAATGGTGGATGCTACAAATTTTGGTAGCATAACAATAAGGGAGCACATGAGGGGGTTTTAAAATGACCAAAAATGGTTGAAAATGGCTAAGGACAACCTTTATACCATCCCTCTTCATTTCCCCTCTTGAAACCTAGTTAACTCACCCTAAACCCAACCTAGGTCAACCCAACCCAAGTGAAACCACATACTCGTGTTTTCCCCTTAAAATAGGGGACAAAGGGACATGTGGACACTAGCTCCTCAAAAATGTGTCATGGGTATGAGGATCATGAAGAAGGGGCCAATGATGACATCATCCATGAAGTTGAAAACACCTACCTAACCACCAAGTTGTGAACTTTAAGTGACGGAGGAGTTCTCATATGATGGCACACTTTTTTCCCCCATGTCCCTTTTGAATTATTCAAAGGAGAAAAGGTACATCAGGATCTCCAAGATGAGCTCCTTCTATTTTTGGAACCTATCTCACCATTGCACTTCTAAAAATAACATGTCGGAGCGATTTTTTTCCTCCGAAATATTCCCTTGGTATTTCCTAGGAAACCCTATATAATTTTTTAGTGGAAAACACACAAGGAATCCAATTACACCATGAAGCAATAATTTTGGTTAGTAGAGTCGTTATATGCTTGTATATGCAAAAATGTGCTTTTCCCCGTAAAACTTGTGTTTGTATTTTCCACCCTCCAAATAACATCAATTTATGCATTTCCCTATGCCAAAATGAATCCCTTGAAGATATGGTTCCAACACCACCAATTTCATGCAATTTGGAGCTCTGAGTCAAAAGTTATAGCCCAAAAACTAGTTTCACTTTATTCCGCAAAGTTTAAACGCTTCTGCGGCTTTAAATTTGAACGTCTCCATGGATTGAGAAACCTGTGAGACAATAACTCACGTGCCCCCATGAAACTCTTACTCTCCTTATCCATGAGGTATCTTTTCTTTGTGGCATTTTGAATGTCACGTGGCTTTGAATTTGAACGTCTCCGTAGATTGAGAAACCCACAAGACAATAACTCTCATGCACTCGCGAAACTATTACCTTATCCATGGAGTCTCTTTTCTTTGTGGCAATTTGAATGTCAGTGGCTATTCCTTGTTTCTCAACTTTGAAAGCATTTGCATTTATCCGTTTCAAACTCTGCTATGTCGTGGAGGTTCATCTCTTTGTTGTGTAGCCTTTTGACTGCATCTATGTTCCCTCGTTCTATGAATTTTGGGAACCCGCGAGCACTACAATTGGGAAATCCACATAACACTAGGATAGTTTTTCATGGCTTTCAACCTTATTTGTTTCCAACTCTTTACCCTTTGTTACGCGGCTTCACTAGAGCATATTACATACTTTGTTGTGCGGTGTTGTTACCAACTTCGTGGAACACTAACTCCACCGAAGATCTACCTAAGTCTTTTGCATTGTTCCCTTTGTTCCACGGGTTAGGAGAACCCACAAAACGCTACGTTCTTAAATTCCGTAGAAGACTAAGTTTTAGTGTTTCGCAGATTTTCTGGGCAAAAAGTGTCTATCCAAAATTGAATTTGTAAGTTGTCAAAATAGCCTGGGGGTTATTTTGGGCAACATTTATACAAGATCTTAATGCTTCCAATACTATCTCACACAAGTACCCTAGAGTAACCCAATATTATTTATAAACCAAACAAACCCTAAAACCAAAAACATAACTAAAATTAATTCTAACATTAGTTAATTAGGTGCCCATATTGTCATCATAATCAAAAATAATGAGAGAGTTGTAGAATTATTTTTAACAAAATGGATGTGCTAAAGAAAAGGTCGGTTAGAGTTTTCCTTTCACGGACATCACATTAGAGAACTTCTCTACTACTATTATAGGTTATGTCTCTTACATTATTAAGAATCATACCATATAGACACATTCAAATGTATGTCATAAATCACAAAACCTATTGACAAGCAATGGATGCCTTCATAATAGTCAAACAATATTATATCTAAACCCTTTCTATAGCACACCTTCGAATCTATATCCATCCAAAGCCAAAAAAATGTCTTGAGCATCCTTTGGCTAGCTGATTTTTTGGGAACCGATTTATGTCATCTATTCAATGCATTTTGATCATGTCATAATCTCGGTCGAATTGGAGGGATTGGGAATCAACTAAGTTTACTTACTATCTTCCCTTGCTTATCAAATTTCATATTGCCTTTACTCTTCTTAGCAATAATTTAGGCTTGTTCAAAGTTCTTATTCTCTTGATTTGAACTATTACTTGGATTTAGTATCTTGGACCTTTAGGTTTAGAATAATTAAAACACCAAGAAGTACCTTATGAGTTCCCATTCAAGAGGATATCATCCCTCCGGATATTTCGTAAGATCATATTATGCAACACACAAAAGAAACCTTCAAAACAATTTATATCCAAATTCAACGACGACCAACTACCTTGGCACAACTACAAAATATCTAATTCCCACAATCTATAAGAACACATTACATGCATCCTAATTGAATTCAAAATGGGGTAACTTGATCTAATGTGTCTTATGTTAGTCGTCTGACAACCTCGTGTGTTCCATAAAGAACACCAATGCATTCTCTTGACATACAATGAAGTGCATAGTTCACTATAACTACTCAGTGGTACGCATCCCATATACAATTATATCAACCATAGTAACAATTCAAGATACTTTACACCCCATGACCATATCTCATATTCAAATAGTGCATAGGTGCTACTCCATAACCACAATGTGTCATGTTTGCACCGAACTAATACTGGACCTATGTATGAACATCTCGTTAATGGGATCATAGGTTAATTGGCCTACCCTATATTTATACGGTGGGTTGGATGTAATTTATTGTACATAGATTTTTATGACTTGCTTTTTTATCACCCTCCCATGAGATGACTAATTGACTCTTATATTCTTCTACACCATAAACATCCACCTTGACATCAATGATTCTTATAGCCTTGAGTTTTGACTTGATCACTAACTTGGCCCTTGCCTACTCGATTAAATCAACCCCGATGCTCATACTAGTTATCTAGCAATAATATGTGCATACACATCCTTAACAACAATCTTATTATTGGATTTGCTTTAAGGCAATGTTACACCTCGATGAAGCACACTAATTGCTAACCTCTCATTGTAGACTACATGTGCCTACTTATGTCATAGCACACATTGAGCTTACAAATCACATCTATGCCTACACATCTTATGACATTGACATATACATTAATTATATCCCATCGAGGGCTTACATCTATTATGATTTATTCCCACTCCTTTGAGACATGGCATTGTCATTCACACTTACACCAACATTGTGGGCACACCACTTTCCCGTAGTCTCCTAAGACTAGGTTGCTACTACACATAGCACGCATTATGCCTTGGTGGATACTAGTGACTATTTAGAACCCTCAATTCTTCTATTTCGATGCCTCGCCCTTGCCTTTGCTTGATTGTCTAAGTGTGACAAATAATAAACATTCAACAAATATAAAACCTTAACCATGTATGACTTATTATGATTGAAACACATGATTACTTGATGACATGACTAGATATATGATGATTCACATATCCATTCTCTACGCATATTTTTTTCCTAGTATATATCGATGGATGCATAATGTATAAGGTATACATGAGATATGGACATACAAATGTGTGATATTTCTCACACCAATGATAAACCTTTCTACATTCAAGGCATGCCCATATTCAAGTCGTGCCCATACTAGGGGCCTCTTGGTACACTTATCAAGTAATATCTTTCTATGTTAGTCCATTAATCTTTGAAGTTACTTAAATGATGATACATAAACTTGCTTTGTGTATATAACTAGAGATGTGATAATATGATGTATATTGGTAAGTGGAGATGCCAACATGTGCCACACATTCTCTTAGTGAGGTACATGATGCTCTTGATACTGAGTTGTTTTCATATCAATGTAGAATTCATACTAGGGCATTTAGCCCACACATATCCTATGTTGTGCAATATTTTTTTACATATTATTCAATTTATTTCTAATATTCTATGTAAGGTTCATAACATCTAGTATCAAACAATGATTTGGAAAAAGTGGGAAATAATTGTTTATAGAATGTGTTTAATAATAAAGTGAATAGTTTGCAGATAGTCGTTCTCCTCACACAAACATCCAATTTAAGTTATTTTAGGACCCAAAAAAGAACTTCGAGAGCTTCTTGAAAAATGGTCATTAAAAAGATTTATAATATCAAAAGCAAATATGGCAATCTAATGTTGTCCCTACAAATCTTATTTTTAACCTCACAAAATTTGTGACCCTCGAAAAAGTTCATATCTTTGATTATCGGTGAACAAAACAAGTGTCATTTGTCGCTATTCAAAAGAAATATTCATATCTAATTTTTTTAGATATTTATATTCTCATATATGTGGTACGAAAGGAGAATTAGTGAATATAAGTGCTTTTGAAACCCTAGCTTTTATGAATTGGTGATCACGGCTTTTAACTTTTCATGGAGATAATGATATTAATGCTCGATAATGGTGGTTTGAATTTAAGAACATCCATTTTCATTCATTTTTGTGCCCATAATGGTGGTTTGAATTTAAGAACATCCATTTTCATTCATTCATAGATCATTTGGAGAAAACAAAAAGATATGTAAGGGCATACTCCTTTACATAAGGTAAAAGATACTCTTGATACGATTTCTTTTCATCAACACGTGAAAAAAATATGGAAAGGAAATAGACGTGTTGATTGATTTGTAGGATAGCTACAAAGAATAGTATGGGGATTTCTCTCACTTGGAATGGAGTGATTTATTTGGGCTTCTCTTCAAGGACTGGAACATACATTATGCAAAAAAATCTTCTTGCTTTGGATGATCCACAACTATCAAAAAATGTTCTTCTAATTAGCATCATTTATTTTTCACGTGTTATTCTTTTTATTTGAGAATTTTGATCACTTGTTGATAGTTTGATGTTATTGTTCCGGTTGATCCATGCATAGATCCATATGCTTCCCTTGTGTATCCAACTCAAAATATCAAGACTATTTTCACTAGAAACGTTGGTGTACATAATCATACCTGAGCCAATAAAGAATACATAAATGCATAGACCGGCTTCCATTTGGTCCTCAAGCTTTAAGGTAAACATATTTTCCAAACAAATGAAGAAACAAAAGAAGAAACGGATGCATGGAAGAGTCTCCATTTGGACCTCAAACTTTGAGGGAAATATAATTTGTTATATAATGTAATCAGGCCAAAACAAAAACAAAAACAAAAACATATTTTGTTCTTCTCAAGAACAAAACATGCTTAGGGGGCACAATGTAATATACTTACGAGATGATATTATGGCGTATATTGATGATTGGAGATGTCAACATGTGGAACACATCCTCCTAATGAATATATTATGTAATCATATGAGTAGCTTGTGGTATTTATTATATTGGGCAATGAGTGACCTACATTAGAATTAGTAATATACTCATCCATATAAATGGCTTGTGGTATTGATTATATTAGGCAATGGATCAGCCTACATTGGAATTAGTGATATGCCCATCTATTATTGTAAAGGGGTCTATATAAGGAGGGGCACATTATTGTTAAAGGCACCAATGAGAAATATTCTAATTGGAGTGTACGCTCTAATAAAGATGTTAGCCCTTGAAAAGGCATGCGATAGTGGAATAATTCCTTCCCCATGAGAAATATTTTATAATATTTCCCAACCTTTAAAGCTATTTCTGAATATAATTCATACTAAAGAATTTGGCCCACATATTCATTGTTTTGCAATCTATATGTTTTTACATATTATTCACAATATTTTGATATTATATGTGAATTTCATAACACTTTTGCTCATACCTTCAAGTGATATGGACATGATATATTTTTATCCTAGAAGAAATTTAATGATTATACAAACTAACATTATTTGTTCTATCTATTTGTTACTAATAACTATGATAATGACTAACATACATATTTTAAGTACACCTATTTGAAATACGCCGACAATTTCAAGGTTCTTAGTGTAAATTTTTCTCATACCACATTAATTAATAACTCTTACATTCTTTTTTATGATTCCAATGATTGCTAACAAATGGCATCAATCTACCCATACTATTGTGTTGGTCCCAAAAATCCTTTTTGGAGGAAAATGGCCCCCAAACTCTACTATATGCCAAGATATTATTATTTTTCAATAGACTTCTCCAAGTCAAAAGAAAAAGTTTTTCGGCAATAGTTAAATGAACATTAAATTTAAGGTTGAATTGTCATGTGATGGTCAAATGAAAGTCAAATTTGATGTTGAAAATAAAAGTTTTGCGGTCACATCATCACATTCCACACCTTAAAGCCATTATAGACCACCTCTCTCAACGTAATTGAATTGATGGATATACTTCATATTCTATATGTATGTGGGTGTACTACATTACATGTGAATGCATGTTACATTGGCGTGTGCATGTATACTAGATATTTTGTGTGTACTACATTACCGTGAGTGCATGTTACATTGTCGTGTGGGCAAGAGCATGCATCATGTGTTAATTAATAGTGTTGAAGGATCCTTCACTCTTGGCCAAGGCATGTCATGTTTTGTACGCCTTTCAAACATGATGTGTGAATATAATGTTGTGTGGGTGTATATGTATACTCTTGTATGCAAAATTACTTAATTGTCAATACATGTTTGGTGTTGTAAAATCTATTATGCACAATACTATTGAGAGCTTCACTAACATAACTAGCTCACTCAAACACCTATTTCTAGTAGATTACATGATTATATCTTGTGTTACCAACAATCAACTTCCATTACCTTAGATGACGTTTACACACAGCTTGCATGATCAAATATTTATATGATAACATATCCGCATGATTATATATGAGCTTCACATGATTATTAAGTTTTTGTACAATAGGTGTTAAACTCCTTTTGAAACATGATAACTCTATCCTATGGCTAAGATATTACGATTTTTAATTGATTTCTTGAAGCAAAACGAAAAAACTTCTAAGTGACTATCAAATTTTTAAGATTGAAATTGCCTTGTGATGGTCAAATGGACATCAAATTTAAGATTGAAATTGCCTTGTGATGGTCAAATAGACATCAAGATCAAAGCCAAAAAATTAATTGTTTGCTCGTGGACATTACCTGCTACCATTGTGGAACGCTTATCGGCATAATGACTTATGAGCAATATTTCATGTATGCCAATTAGCCTTTGAGAAAATGTAACGCAGGCCAACCCCACTCCCACTCGGCCACTAGTGTATAGAAACTCAGGAGTTAATATAGTTTTGGTAAATTCTAAAGTGCATGATGGCTTTCACGTTAAGCTTTGGATTTATTTCAAATTAATCACAATGTATCATAAACAATGGAGCAGACAAACTAATGGTCTATATCGATACTGATTTTAGGACAGTGGCGGGTTAAACAACCTTTATAAGTATAAGATGCCAAACTAAGATTGCTGAGGCGGCCACATATTAATTTCACATTGCCATACCTATATTCAATATGCGTATCTCAGTCTCATCTTCTCCAAAATCCAAATTTCAGAAATAAATTCTCGTATCAGTGCCCACCATTTATTTTTGTATAATGGTGCCTCAAAAGTGGCAACCAAAATGTTCAACATGGGAGATAAAGAGAGCATATATGTGTTGCAAAGAAAATTTGGAGAGCAACATCAAACTGATAATGTTCCTGATTGTGAGCAAGTACTTCAGCACACTAGTGCATATGATACAGAAATACCTCCCCTGGTCCATGTGCCTCTATGTGTCAGGAACATCATATCATTGCACTTTATTGTAGTAAAACTGTAAGTAATTGTTTTCCAGTCCACAATGATAGAGAGGCTCCTAATGGATCTCCAATTGCTTAATTCTTGAAATTTGACACAAGGCATGGACCTTGTATAAATCATTCATAGCACATCTTAGATTCCAGTAAACAGTCTGATTTCCAATTTTTACTCAAAGAACAGAGGTTTTCAGATAAAATTTCAGCTACTGTTTTCCATCCATCACATTTTTTTTTGTAAATGTGAGGATATATGCCAAATACGCTAGTTGGCTGCTCCTCTTTGACCTTATCCACTGCCTCGGGGCCGTTTAAATGCCGTGTCATTGTACAGCACTGGCGTCTCTTGTAAATGTTCTATTCTATTATTCCCATCTGCCATTCTCATATCGCGAACTGGCACATATAATTGCCTCACATTTCGTGGTGACCCATTTTGAAATGGCATATGCTCTGATCCTCTCGGTGTCCTGTTTCCTGGGCTGATACCAGGACCTGACTTTGTTGCATGAGTATTTCTTCTATCATCATATATATCTGTATCTGTCCCTTTCTGAAGAGTCACTTTGTGCTCCTCTGAGCAAGATGCCCTGTTTAATGTGCTTGAACAAAATCCTCGTTGTTCATCATAGCTAGATGTCCTTGTGCCTGAAAAACCTCCTCGTTGACCATTCCATCTTGACATCCTGTTTATTGTGTGTGAAGGACCTCTATGAATGTCTGACATGGTCATTGTCCGTGAATGAAAATTTTGATATTCTTTTTGGCAGGAGCCTCCATATCCAATCCTCCATCATAGGAAAGCATACATGCAATAGCAAAAACTGATTCTCCAAGAATGGGAGGCAAAGTCTCACGGGGATGCTTGATCTAACAAAGAAATAGTTAGATTATGTGAGATTCATGGAAGATTATCAACAACCCAGCATAAAATCCCAAGCGATCTACACATAAACAAAAATTGCAGATTTACTAAAATATGACAAGCAAAAACTGACATACACTGGTTGTATCTGGAAAAGATGTTCCCGATATTAAAGAATTAATGCTTTCCACAGTCCACAAATTAGCGTAAACAGATCTATGGGAAAGAACCATGCATGAAGTTTTTTAATCAATGTTTCACATCGCACCGCATGATCCATCATCACGATGAGAATTTAATTTACAAACAAAATAAAGAGAAAAGCCACATCTACCCCAGATTTATGGTCTCAAAAGTAAAGTAATGCCTACCAATTGAAAGGAAAAATTCAAAAGAAAGAAACCATACTTTGAAAGACACTGCAGCTGAAAGCCTCTCCCTTAAGCAATAAAGTTGAGCTGCATCCAATGATGTTGCTTCAAATCTAAACCAGCAATCTACAACCACCATAACTTCCTTATCTGGTGAAGACATGACTCTTTGGTTTTGCTTTTCGGCAGGAAGTTGTTTAAGACTCTCATCTTCCTCCTCACTGTCAATTGCTTCATCATCCTCATCTTCATCATCCATTTCTTCATCAGGATCAAGAGGAGCAACCACCATCTCTGTAGCAAGTAGAAGCAATGGATAGGGTTTGACAAGAGTACAATTTTTAATGAACACCTGTGACTCCCCACGGGTTACCTCATTAAACACCAGCAAAGGCCTTTGCAATGAATTGGCTGTTTTTGAGTTATAATGCACCAGTCTGAAATTTGAGGAGTGCGGGTGAATCCGGACCTTTTCACCTTTGGCAGTCTGCACTACAGCTTTCTGACCTGTTGGAAGAGGTGGAAGCAATGTTCCAACCATTGGATACAAGCCAGCAACTATAACTGCACGCAAAATACCAGTATGCTGAGCATTCAAGCTGCAGGAATGTAAGTTGTCAGAGATAAATCCCTTTTGAGCAAGTTCTCTCCGCAACTGCTTACGCATACCATCTAGCATAAACATTGTTGAGTGAGAAACATAATAATTTTTACAGAACTCAGCTTGTTGTCCCTTATTCTTTGCTTGTTTCCAACCATCAAATGCTGCAATTATTGCCAAGTGATCACTGTAGCCACCATAGGTTGCTATAAGCTCCATCTTTGCTGCAAAGGCCTGTTTTTCTCATTTGGTGCCATTGGCAAAACAAAAGGTTCTCTGTATCCTGCTACACAGGCTATTGTCAAAGCAGGATCAAGGCAGTTCATCAATATTGCAAATAAAAGCATCTTGCTTGTTGACGGATGAACTGGCAATGAACCCAACTTCTTTCCTAGTTCTGTAAGTTTCTCATCACGTGTTAAAGCCCCAATATCTTGTAGCATTATGATAGCATTACGAACAGCAAGATCGACTGGTGGGTCGATAGCCTTACTTATAAAATCACTTATGTTACAATAAGGATTTTGTAATTTCACCTGAATAATTTAGAAGAAATTCATACACCAGTTAACATCCACAAGAAATATGATGAAAAGAAAATCATAAACATCTAAGCTTTCAATATTATGAATCTACAACTTACCTGCAAACACAGCTCCTCAAGAGGAGTCCTTTTAATCTCTGGTATCTGATAATCAGGCAAAGCCGCAGCACGGACTTTAGAGAAGAGATGATAACAAGTCCCTGCTTGGCATCGGCCAGCTCTTCCTTCTCGTTGTCTTGCACTTGCCTTAGATATCCAGGCTGTCTGAAGTGTAGATACATTACTATAAGGATCATAGCTTTTCTCTTTCATGCGACCACTGTCAATGACATAGACAATATCATCAATAGTTATTGCAGTTTCAGCAATATTTGTGGAGAGCACAATCTTTCGAACACCGGAAGGTGGCCGTTTGAACACTTTCTTCTGCTCTATAGAAGGGACCATGGAGTGCAGAGGCAGAATTAGGTACTTTGAACTGTCCCCAAAGGTAGGAGATGCTTGCAAACGCCCTCTACAACGTGATATTTCTTCCCATCCTGGTAAGAATACCAGTATAGCTCCTTGCTTTGATTCGTAATTGGTTGTGGTAGGATCCTTGCATATCTTTCTTAGCAACTTCTCAATAAGTTCAACATCAACCTCATCCACATCAACACTGGTATAATATTTCTTTAGCAGCTCTGCTTCCTCAGTGTTTGATTGTAATTGGGATTTTTCTTCAGAGTGTTTAGAGATGAGCTCTGCAGCTTCGTCTTGATGCTCTCTCTGAGCCCATTCTAAAGCCGTACTTCCATCTTGTGCCTGTAAAAACAGTCAGCACCGAAGGAGAGCAGCAGAGAAACATCATCGACTCTACCTCTGCCGGCAGTAACCATTAGTGCCGTAGCTCGAGTTAAAGAATGTTGATAATTACACAGTTCCGGGGTTGGATTTCCTGAAATTATATCCATTAGCAAATTAAAATCATCTTCTAGCCAGGCTAGAGTGATAGCGTCATCCATAGCATTTCTGTCTTCTTCAGTCAGTGATGAACTGTTCTCACTTGCAAAATTTTTATTATTATCATTATTTATAGGTTTTCCATCCTTCCTGAATTCTACAAGAGCAAGTACATCCTCCAGATAGTATGAATGGACCTAAAAATCACATGAAAATGTCAACTTAGTAATGCCAAGCAAATCTTATCCTGGGTGTAAAATCACGATACTTACAGGATGGAAAAGTTATGAGAATGAACGGCCTACCGGGTAAGTGAATCCAGGGATGCGAATGATGGGACAGTTATCAAAATACATCGAAAACTTTTCAGCATCAAGAGTGGCACTCATTAATATCTGTTCATAATGAAGACACCAGGCAAATAAATTTTCTTTCTTCACTTTTTGTTTAAACAAACAAAATGTAAAAATTTGTCAACAAAAGGTAAAACACCAGAATGTAAAAATTTAGCAACAATATGTAAAACACCATAGAATTTAAAAGCTCCTCAATTAAAAAAGCTGACAAAGCAAGTGAGAAGCTAACCAGGCGTAAATCTGGCCGAGAATGTAGTAAATCTCTGCAGCCAAATTTTAAAAGAAATAAGAAAATGTTACCAGTACAAATCAAACAAATTACAAACTACAAATGCATACTGATGTATTACCTGAGTATAACTAGCATAAAATCACAAAAACGATCCCGCTCATGGATTTCATCCTGTATGAGACATATCAGCAACATCCACAAGACATTTATATACATGTTGGCAGTTCTGTGAACAAAAATATGCAGAAATACAATAATTAACAGGTATACTGTATACATAAGCCGCTTCACATGAGACAAACAGAGGTAATGGACCTTATATCATCATATGATAAACTATCAATTTATTCCTTGTGCCTGAAGGTCCAATTTCATTACCAGCCTTATCTACCTGTGTTTTGCGGAACGCATCCCCTAGAGTTTGGTAATTTCCCAGATGTCTCAAACGTTTTAGGGACTTAGGGACATTGAGGGGCATCCCAATGTTTTAAAAATTTCTTTGCATTTTTATGCTTTTACAAAAGAAATGATTATTTTTACCAAAAACATGGAACCCTAATCCCAAAAGTACCCAAAATAACATTACATAATGTTTAACCCTGATTTTAAAATTCTTACACAGTTTTAAGATTTTATTCAGAGGATTTGATTGCATATTTATGTACTAGAAATCTCGTCTTTAATAAATAGACTATAGTTAAAATATTTAAATATTCGTTTTTATATATTATTTTAATAGCCATCCCCTAAAATTTGAACTGTCCCTCCACCCCTCTCCACCCCATCTACTAGACTTAAGTAACTATGTTATTTACTCGAATACGTAATTAGTATAAGCATATTTAATATATGTAAATTACAGTTTTGTGATGCATGAACCGAATTTAAATAATTTTTAACATTTGGGTCTCTCAATAATCCTTGTAGGATGCATCAATAAAAAAATTATTCTTTCCTTTTTCCTAAATTGAAGATGCCGATAATAATACGAATAGCATTGGTTAATTGTTTCAAACCTTATTCTTACAGATTTGGCTCATGCAATGCACTAGGCTACCAGAGGCAGAGGTCTACAACCTATGTAATCAAGCATGGCACCGTCAATCAGGTTCATCAGTCTTACCTTGTAAAGATATATGTATGATGGACTTGTTAATTTCATTGTATTTTAGACAGACTATTTTTTGAGTTTCATAGTATTTTAGACTTGTACATTTGTCGTTAGTTCCAAAAACAACACTTTCTATTTTCTCGATGTTTGTTAGAATATGCGGAGAGAGGAAAAAGAAAGAATAGAATGTACAAAGATGGAATGAAGAGAAACCGGAATGCACACTGTACAAATGAGTTGTGTGTCCGGGTATTTATTATGCAAAGACGGTTACAAAACTAGTTAGCGGTTACAACCGCATAACCATACAAAACACTTATAAAAGGGGAAGTCTTATTCATTTATTCCTACACCCCCTCTTAAGACTTACCCTACATAACTCAAAAACAAACAATCTAACAAAACAAAACTACGCTATCTTCAAACACTTTCACTTTGAAAGCAATGCTATGATAAGGTAGGGCTCCATCAAGCTGCTTCATGTAACCTTCGTAAAGGTGTAGTTCCCGAGCTGAATTCCCGAGTTCCCGGATTCCACCTCCCCAAACTCCCGAATCACAGATCTCCCGAATTATTGGACAACCATCCATACTGAGCCATCCACAAGCTCCATCAAGTTGTCTCATGACCCTCGTGAGGGTATAATTCCCAAGATCCACAGTCTCCCAAACTATCTGAGCAACCATCCATACCGAGCTTCATCTACCATGTATCCTTTCTTGCCTTCAAAGTTTAGAGCATCTTTATAGCACGTATTCGTCACTGTCCTCACTACCTTCTGCATCCGGTGGGTCTTCAACCATGGCTATATTGGCTGTATTTGATATGACTTTACCCTTGAGCACATCATTGGCTCGAACACGACAATCCCATGCTGTGTGACCTCTTTTCCTACAATAATGACATTCAATCTCCGACTTATCTGATCTTCTATGATATTTTCTGGTTCTAGAATAGAAGGCACTTTCTTGCTGGGAATGACCTTCTGCATCCTCTGTAGTTCGTTTTTCTCATTCTAGAAGCGCTGCTATCATATCATCCAGAGATTGAGATTGAATTTGATTTGAGTAAAAACTACATTGCTATATTTTGAAGGCAGATACTATTTAATAGGATAGCTTTGGCATCTTCGTCCTCAATCGCAGCTTTCACTTCGCTAGTTGTCGATTAAGGACCTTAGATCATTGATGTGGCTTGACATAGAGACTCAAGTCATCCATTTTGAACCTATATAACTCAAGTTTCAGGAAAATTTGGCATTGATCGCTTTCGCTCCAAATAATTTATTTAGAGTATCCCAAATGTCCTTCGATGATTTGTCTAGGTCTACATGATGAAGTTCAGAGTCAGAGAGAGCAAGGCCAATAATAGCTTTCGCTCTATCATCTCTGCTTTGCCATTCTAACAATTTCGATGCATCGGTAGGTGTTGTCTCTTTCCCGTTTACAATGCCCCACAAATTTTTATTCATAAGTTGCATTTGTATTTTCACTCTCCATGTATGAAAATTTAGACCAGAATATTTTTCTATGGGCATTTCCATTTTAATAGAATAAATACAACTGCGTATTTTGGCAATGAATAAATAAAATAAAATAAAATACCAGTTGCACAGTTCCGTGCCCTAGCGCAGGGAGTCTTTTTGCTTCTGTGTCTTTGAAAAATATTTGTGCCCTAGCAATTCGTGACTGTAAAATGCAGCATATTAGCGCAAATCGCGACTGTATTTTCGTGCTCGAAAATACTGTTAATTTCCTGAAAAACGTGCCATTCGCGACTGTATTTTCGGGACTTTTTTTTTTTTTTTTTTCGAAAAACGCGAGTGTATTCTTCTGATTCGCGACTGTACAGCGTGATTTTTCGTGCCCTAATGGCGCGCCCTTGATTTCCGACTGCAGATTTTTCTATGCTGTCGTTTCTAAAATCCGTCAATGAAAAACCCGCGATTTTTCTTCAGTCTTCGTTATGCCCTTGCGCCTCTATTTTATCTTCAGATCGCTGGTAATGACAAAGATGAATGCGGAAGTCTATGATTCGTTTTCGAGCTTCACGAAAAGTTTTGATTTCTTTCACGTGCCCTAATGGGACTGTCACGAAAATATCTCACTTCCTCTCTATGCTTGCCCCACGCTCTGATACCACTGTTAGAATATGCGGAGAGAGGAAAAGAAAGAATAGAATGTACAAAGATGGAATGAAGAGAAACCGGAATGCACACTGTACAAATGAGTTGTGTGTCCGGGTATTTATTATGCAAAGACGGTTACAAAACTAGTTAGCGGTTACAACCGCATAACCATACAAAACACTTATAAAAAGGGGAAGTCTTATTCATTTATTCCTACAATGTTCACTTTGAGTTCTCCAAAAGACATTTTAGGGAGCAAGAGAAACAACATATATATAACGAAGAATAAACTTATTACTTGGTCCAAGGGAAACAAACAGTTTAGTGGAAGCCAAGTTTTGTCCTAAAGCTGCTGAGGAAACAAAGTCAACACACAAAAAGCTGACCTATGTGACAATGTGATGCAATCTCTGCTAAATCCCAAACTCAATATCTAAGACTAAGAGTCAACACACGAAAAGTTGACCTATGTGACAATGTGATGCAATCTCTGCTAAATCCCAGAGTGAATATCCAAGACCTCCTGACTCACCTAAAATTTCGACAACTCAAAGACATGCATAATGGAATATAGTTCTGAAGACTAGTCACGTGATACCCTTGACTTGTATTCACCCTAGTAAATATACCTAAATTTGAACCTGAGAGGAGGATCAGAAAGCTCAAAAAACCATTGCCTTGGATAAAAATAAAAACTATACAGCCATTTGGAGTTATTATTTCTTTCATTGTTCCAACAGAATTTTTGACCTTTGAATCAGTGTTCATAGCATAGCCATAATCTTTCCTGACATGTGATCTACAATAAGTTGTAGAGAGAACTCATAACTCCATTGTAGATTTGTGAACATCACTGTTCTGTTTATTTCAGTCTGGAACACATAAGAAGCCTAGGAAAGCATTATCACATAAATCCACTGTCATTCAGTGTCATAAAGCTTCAAGTACTAAATGCAATACACCACATATATTGTGCATTCATGTCCCAAGTTTTGAAAATCGCAATTCTTCAAATTTACCACAATTAAAAACATATTTCACAACCACAGTGTGCAGGAAGAAAGAATCCCAGCCTGTTACCACCTCAGACCTTCAAGTAGTGCACAAAAGACTATGACACATTGATAGGAACCCGACAATGTAAAAATTAGCATAAGCAACTCAACCAACTGGGTTAATATAAAAATTTACGAAGTTGCCAGGATACGTATTTAAGAACCAAAATGTAAATGTTTTGATTGGATGAAATTTTGGGGTATCAGCCATCTCAATGGAAACCAAATTGTCTTGTTGAACTGTAAAAATATTCTTTGACTTGAACCCAACTGAGTGCCAAAGACTTCATAATGGTTTCCTCTACTTTATGTTGGAGTGTGCAGAATATTTACAAAAAGATCCCCAAAAAATGGAAAACGTACACTACACTTTAAAGACAAATTTATGAATTTCAAAATTGATATTTATGGGCATACACCTTGCGAGCCAACAATTAACATGCTTGATATTTTCTGAAAAAAGAGTGCTGAAAAAAAAGGTACATCAAGAAAATTAATGAGTTGGAAAATACCTTATGCTCCAGCAAAGTAACCAGCAATTAAGATTACTAACCCATAAACCTTTTAACTCTATGTTACACCAAGTTTCTGGGACAATAACAGCAGGGGACAGGGGTACACATTTCCGGGACAGTTTTTGGAAGGCCATTTTTTGAGGGACTAGCAATCGAAAAATAAGGGAAAATTAAAAATATAGGAAATTTTCACACGCACACGCACACGCAAACATGCACGCGTGCACACACACACGATAACATTGATAAGGCATTCATCATATACATTATAGAATCTTAATACATAACATTAGAGCTGCATTGAGATTTCACATCAGCCTCTAAGTGTCAATGTGCATATATATAGTTTTAATAAATAAAAATTAAATCAAAAATGTCCAAAGGCTACAAGTTTCAGCTAAAAATGACAAAAAAAAGGCAATGTAAAAACGATGATAGTTACAATTTGCCAGCTAGTATATTATGCAATGTAAAAATTCAGGGGTCTGTCCAAGTGTAGCTGTACTAAATGACAAAACTTTATATCATCAAATGAGAACAATCAGTCGTTTGGATACAATGTGGCTGTTGCTCATCCAACAATTTGCTTTCTTTTGGGCATGACCAACTATAATTTTGGGGACAAGTGGAGGGCAGTTCATGGCACCAGAAAGAGGGATGAATCCATTTCACAATTATGGACTGCAGTATTTTTTCTTCATGGGCTGAATAATTGAGTCAATTTAAAACTAGAAAAATTTAATTAAACGTCTTCCTTGCTTACCTTGTTGAATATTTAAGACGGTAGAAAAAATTAAGTTTTGAAGTGAAGATAGTTGCATTTTTCCAACAGAAGCATACCCTTTTCTATAATTAGAACTTTTTGTGGTATCAAAACCTTAAATTTACTCAATACACATTTACTACTTGGAAACATCAGACTTAAACAATAAAATAAAAAAACAGGTGAGTTGTAAACACTTTCTCAATTTTACAGCAAAAACAGATAGCTATCTACAATAGGCCAGGTTATAGAATAATGTGTAACTTTGAGATATTGAGAACTTGTGGGAAGAACTGTATGATCATACCATATTACTCTTCAATTTTGAGTTTTTATTTAAATTGTTCCTTTTTTTTACTGGGACTTAGGAAACCACTAGCAATTCCCTGCAGTTTCCTACAAATTTCTTCCCATCCCGGGATGTTTCCCCAAAAACACAAGTTCTGGGACTGTTGGGGGTACGTTTCCTGCCTGTCCCCAAAACATCCACTACAGGATATGGCCTTAAAAACACAGGGGACACATCCCCGGGGTACACTATCCAGAACAGCAAAAGAGCATTCCCTTAATACTTAAAGATCAACCAGCAAGAGGGGAAACCATTATTACAGATACAAGCGTATCTCTATTAGCTTGTATTAAATTGGCATAGAGAATAATGAACCTTCACAATTCTGTGTTTTATACCAGGAAATGAAGCTGATGAATAACTTGTATTAAATTGGAAAAATTTCAGCTGATACAAAATAGGATACCTTGATCAAAAATGTCAAGATAACTGTAATGACCAAAATATGATGGGCACACCTGAGAAAGCAAATGAAACCAAGAGAATAGGAGGAGCAAAGAGGTGAAACCAATATTACGGATACAAGCATATCTCTATTAACTTGTCAAAGATGCTCTGTAGAATAATGAACCATCAACCATCACAATATTGTGGTTTATACCAGGAAATGAGGCTGACAAATAACTTGTATTAAATTGACAAAAATTCAGCTGATATAAAATAGGATAACTTCAGGGAAAAAGTCCAGATATCTGTAATGACAAAAATATGATGGGCACACCTGAGAAAGCAAATGAAATCAATGAAACCAAGAGAATAGGTGAAGAATACAAGAAATATTATATTCTAGCACACTCTCAAAGAACCACCATAAAGTCCTCTACAACTGGGGACACCTGCCAAAAGCAAGAAAAAAGTTCATTGCTTGCCTTTTTTTTATATTGTCACCCTGCTTGTTTACAGTTTAAGGGCTGAGGCTGGCATGCACTATATTAATTTAATAAAAATCAATTTACATATAAATATTTTACACCCATGATAGAGACAAATGGAGATGGAGTTGCACAAGGGAGACAATGGCAAGGAGGATTAGATAAAGGAATATCAAATCTGGAAGCAGGAGACAGTAAGCAACACTTGAGAGAAACAGAATGGGGATGGAAAATTTTAGGGATTCCAGAAGAATGGAAAACAGGCAATAAAAAGGGGTTATTGAAAAAAGGAGAAAGGAATAACAAGAAATGAGATGCCGCAAAGAAAAATGTTGATATCAAGGAAAAGAAGCAGGAAACAACAAATTGGCACAGGGTTCAAGGATTCTAAATGGCCAAAGCAACCCCAGTACTAGTGATTCAAGATGAATTGATAGGACCAGAGATAAGATTTCTAACTAGAACAAGCATACTTAGAAAATTCATATATTATTGGTATCAGAGCCAGAGTTGAGGGAAGCCCTAGTTGGGTACGAATGGAATAAAGGAAGAGGTTCAGACCTGTTTGAGGAACTCCTACAAGAAGGGTACAAAAATCAAGTTTCAGTCAAATAAGGGCAGGTGAGGAGTCAGGTGCAGCCTCATTACGGCATGGGAGGATTCAACAGTTTGAAGCCCAGGAGAGATGTGAAGACTATTTTCCAGTGGATGACATTTTCAAATGAACGGGAGATATCAGACCTGCAAGTTGAAATGGATTGTGGTAGGGCATGAGAAGAGAGGACCAGAACCAGACTAAAGCGGGCACAAGAAGATGAGACGCGTAAAATACAGATGCCAATAGAGACGTTGGATGAGGAAGAAATCAGATATTGCAAGGGCACAGGAAGGAACAACGAAGCAGAGGATAAATTGTGAAGATCTGCAACAGTGATGGATGTGTGGGGAAGCAGTCCAAACAGGCGTGAAAGGACAACGTGAATACTAGGCAGAGTCAAAACCACGATTTGCAGACCTTTTTTATCATGAGCGTTTTCCACGATTTGCAGACTGTTTTTATCATGTGTTTGCCACGATTTTCAGTCGAAAGTGCAGAGGACATTTTGGTGCTAGGGCATAGAAAAGGAGTGACTTTCAGACTCCAAGTTGCAAACGCTTTTGTGTAGATTCCATACAATTCAGTCACGTTTTCTCTTTTTCATGATCCGTTCAGTCCTATGTTCCACCAAGTTTCCAGGACAGGGACGGCAGGGGACGGGGGGACGTGTTTCCGGGACGGATTTTTTTGGAGGCTTTTTTTTAGGGGACGGCAGGGGACGGCTATTAAAAAATAAGGGAAAATATAAAAATATAGGAAATTTCAAATATTCATATGATAACATTGATAAAGCATTCATCACACATATTATAGAACCTTAATACATAAAATTGGAGCTGAATTGAGATTTCACATAAGATTCAAGTTTCAATTACAATAATAATTACAATGAAATGCCCAAGGGCTGCAAGTTTCAAGTACTCACTACAATATCTCTGAAACATAGAAAAAGTATATAGTACACAACACCTGCACAAAAACAATTCAAATGCAATCATATGCATCATCGAGCATACAATTAGCAAATGCATTGTCACACTTTTGAGCAGGCATATTGGAGCGGTCATGATAATAGGGTTTTTCAGAAATGAGTAAATAACCCGCTGTTTTTTTCAGCAAAACATATTACTTTATGCTCTGTTCATACACCTTTGCTGCACAACACAACATTGAACTGAATAACACACTCTTTTTCACCAAAACATTTTACTCTATGTTTTGTAGTCTCACACACCTTTCACAACATTGAGTCAAAAACAGTCTTTTTTGGAAAACATATTAGTATTACTCTATGCTCTGTTCGTACACCCTGTGCTGCACAACACAACATTGAACTGATACCACAATGTTTTTCACCAAAACACATTACTCTACGTTATGTATTCATACACATAGTTCAAAGAATTGGGTAAATACCCGTGTTTTTCATGAAAACATATTACTCAATGCTCTGTTTATACACCCTCTGCTGCACAGCAAACCATTCAACATAATACCACAATTTGTTTATCACCAAAACATATTATTGTATGTTCTCTATTCATAGACACGTTACTGCATGAGCAATACAAAACTATTAAATGAATTCACTGTAGAATATTGCTCTCTTGCCTTCTTCTCACTGTTCTCTTTTCTTCTCTCTGCTGTTTTCTTTCTTTGTCTTCTCCTTCACAAGATGGGAAATGACAAAAACGAGCTTCTTTTTTGTTTTAGTTGTAAGAGGTTATTTTAGGTATAGGTTCCTTTTTTGAAATTAACTTTGTGTTTTTTTAAAAAGATTTAACTTTACCTTTGTTGGGACATAGGGGACACCTAGACATCCCTGGTACAATCAAGGGACTTGTAGAAGTCCCTTGGCCGTACCCCTAGCCATACCGGGGCGTCTAGGTGTCCCCTACCATCCCCTACTCCAATTTTGACGTCCCGGGGACGTCCCTGATTTTTTTAGCAGATTGGGGACAGGTAGGGGACGTTTCCTACCCGTCCCCGAGTTTCCAAAACGTCCCAGTATGGGAACGAGCCTAAAAAGGCAGGGGACATGTCCCCGTGGAACATAGGTTCAGTCATGTTACTCACGAGTGTTCTATGTTATTTCTTGTAACCTATTGTTTGAGTAGTTCAAACCAAAACAGATGTTTTCCAGACATTTTCCAGACCACATACCAAAAAGATGCAATTGCAGTCCAGACCAGAATGTAAGTCTACAGTCACATTGGTAATCTCATTATACGAATTTGAAAAATGTCTTTCACCAGTTTTTAATGCACTTTTAAGCTTTTCAACTGTGAAAATGGTTTGCTTCTCCCGGAAGTGCAAAAACTGAATGGTCAGAAATACGACATGTGGAGTCATAAGTTTTTAACAATTGTGGAATATAGTGATTGTGATAAAATTATTCTCAACAAGGAATCTAGGCTTGCAAATAAAATTGTCGACTATAACAAGCATCATAAGGTTGTTCTGTCGTTAAAATTGTTTGTTTCTGATGATTTAATACATGAAGTCCAAAATGCCATTGTGGCAAGTGTTGTTTGGACAGCCTAAAAAAAGTGTCAAACTTCAAAGAAAATTCGAGTCTTGAACCAAAAGAATCTACTATTTTCTACAAAAATGAATGAGGATGGATCCCTGTCAAAACATCTTCAAATGAAAGATATTCGAGTTTAGCTCAATGCCATAAAAAAATGCAGATGATGTTGCACTTGTGGATTTTCAAATCCACCTTTTTTTGCTCCTTGCGTGGCTATCCCAACACAACATCGAACAGACTAGGAGGAAGTGACTAAAACATGTCTCAAAAGCAGATCTCTTAGTAGAAGATTGAATTGCCTTGTTATAAGAAAGTTGAATATATCAAATTTCCATCCCAAGTTTTAGGATGCTTCCTAACATGCCCCCTCAAGAGTATTGACCAACCCTATTTGACCATCAGTTTGTGGGTGAAAAGCTACTAATCTCTTCAACTTGTTGTCCATTTCCCACAAGGTTGTCCAAAATTTGGCCAAAAATCTTGAATCCCTATCTGAAATGATAGAATTTGGCAAACCAAAATAACTAAAACATTAGTGAAGAATAGTCCAGTTTTATCATTTCCCTTCAGAGTTTTCTTGCAAGGAATGAGGAAACAAATCTTCCTAAACTGGTCTATATCAATAAACACGTAATCATGCCCCTCCTTCGATAAACGCAAACCTCCTACAAAATCCATAGAAATACTTCTCCATGGCCTACAAGGAATTGGTAGTGGCATATATAAACCCAACCATCTATTACTAGGCTTACTTGTGCTACATAACATACATCGTCTCTTGAATTTTGCAACATCAACTTGCATGTTTGGGCAATAAGCATACCTTTGCAAATGCCCCATAGTATTTGTAGAACTAAAATGACCTACAACTTTCAATGTATGAGCTTCCCTCATCATTTGAATCCTTCCTTCCTTGGGAACCACAAAGCATACCCAACTTGAAAAGCAAACAATCTTGGAGATAGTAGTCCTCTTTAAGCGCAAAATCTGCACTTTTTGCCTCTTTTGTTTGCTGAAATATCTCTTCAAAGTCTGCATCATGCTCATATTCCTAACCATATGCCTCATGGATAAATAGCTCAAGCTGAAACCAGATGAGGTCTAGACAACATATCAGACAGCTAGTTATTCACCTCTTTTATATTTAATAACTAAAAGAAATTGTTGAAAGAACCTGTCCATTTAGTCTCATGCCTGCTGCAACTTTTGTGTTTGAAAATATTGGAGTGGTTTATAGTTTGTATGAATAATGGTTTCTTTCCCATTAGATAATGCTTTTATTTCTTAACCGCTTGAACAAGAGATACAATTATTTTTCATATGTGCAGTAATTTAAAATTGCTCTATGAAACAACTCTGAATATTAATAAACAGATTTACCTCCTTGCAATAGGACTGACAGTCCCCATAGCATAATCACTTGCATCTGTTATAACCTCAAATGGTAGATGCAATTAGGTACAGCTAAATCTAGTGCATTGCTAATCTATTGTTTCAACTCAACAAATTCATTTTGCTAATTTCTACCACAAGTAAACTACTTACTCCTTACTTTTAATGGAATGAAATAGTATTACTACTGTGGAAAAAGACCTGATGAACTTCCTCAAGTACTGAATTGCAGCTACAAACTCTTGTTTTGGTCACATTAGAATTCTCAATTCTCCATATTCAACCACTTGCCCCAGATAGACAAGTGATTGTTGAGTAAAAACACTCTTCTCATTGAAAAATAGCTTATTCTCCTTAA
Source organism: Taxus wallichiana var. yunnanensis (assembly GCA_018340775.1). Lineage (NCBI taxonomy): Eukaryota > Viridiplantae > Streptophyta > Pinopsida > Cupressales > Taxaceae > Taxus > Taxus wallichiana. Next base: position 641,200,607 of record CM031238.1, read on the forward strand.
ACACTTGCAAAACTTGTTTCAAAAGAGCATTAGATACTCATTAGTTTTGTTAATAAACATGATATCATCCAAGTAAACAATGGCACATATCTAATATCTATGAATAATCTCACTAGCTCATTAATCAACCTCATACGGGTAACAAAAGCATTACACAACCCAAAACAAAATACAAGCCACACATACAAACTTTGCCTTGTCTTAAATGTTTTTTTCCACGCGTCATCTTCCTTGATTCTAGCTTTATGACACCCAAATTTCAAATCCAACTTTGTGAAATACTTAGCATAATGAAGTTGATCCAATAGATCATCAATCCATGGAAGAGGGTACTTGTTCTTGATGGTTATCTTATTCAAGGCCCTATAATCAATATACATTCACCAAGAACCATCTTCTTAGGTACAATAACAATAGGAGAACCACATGGAGATGTGTTAGGACAGTCTACACCTTGGTCTTACAAACATTGTAATTGCTTCCTTACCTCATTTGTTTCTATCAATGTAGTCAATAGAGACCAATGTTGGGAAGAGGACAATCCGGTAAAAATTAGATCTACATACATGTGGGCTTTTGTCCCGTAAATTGTTGCAAAAACTCTTCGATTTACTTGATACTCTTCGTTAGTAGTAGGCACTAGAAGAAAGCTTTATATTCAAATACTTAATAATCTCTATGTTGCCAGGAAATGGAGTACGGGTTGAAACGCTGAAACGCAGATTTTCAAAAAACCTTGGGTACAAAACGTTACGAAACATCCGTACAATATATTATAAAAAAATTTAAAATATAAATATATATATGCATAGTACTCATTTTCAAAATTTTAGTCCATGGACCATAAGAGATAAAGCACTCAAAATATTTTGTATTCATTGAAGTTCTAAAGATTCATCATTCAACATGGTTAGAATTTCAATGTTTCATATATACATGATTATAATCTAGATTCTAGAATATATCATCTAGATTTTCTTCATAATCATTTGTCATGCATCCATGTTTCAAAAATTATTGTTGTAACCCACTTCATTGTATTCATTTGATTGAGGATTCCAATGGAAAATTCTATTCTAAGGAGCAGTAATACATTGAGTCAAAACCTGCTTTCTAGCCTGGCATTTCTTGGTTTCTGCTAGATTCTTCCTACTTTATTTGGATTACTATTCTGACCCAAACTATCTTTAGGCTTGTTTAATGTGCCTCCTTGTTAGTATAGTTTAAATGTTATAAGACTTTACTGGCTGAGCACACTGTAACTTATTCCTGGGTTTGGAAAATTCTCTGAGCAGAAATATAGGCTATATTTGAAAAGATTAAGTGGAGTAACACAACAACAAACTGGAATAAACTCTTCCTTATAATATATAAACCACGAAACGTCCGGAAACTTCTTGAAACGCTTGGAAACTTCCAAGAAACGCGGCTTCGAAATGTCTGGACATTTCATACCCATTTCTTGTTCAATTCTCAAAAGAAGCGAAGCAAACTCCCCACTAGCCTTAATTAATCTCTTTGTTTGATTGACAATTACTATGACAAATTTTATTTCCCTTCATATGCTTTGATAATGTACCTTTCCCCATTCTTGACTAATTGGTACTTACTAGCTTTTCTCATGAAGATGGTATCTCTAACACACATATAATGGCTGCCAAAAACACCACCACAAACATCAAGAGGTACAACATCCACCAAAACTTCATCAATAAAATGTTCAATTATACCAAACTTGACTTCACATTGTTCGGTCACCTCTATTTCTACTCATTGTCTCACTGGCCTAAAGAATAAGAATAAAGATGTTTATATGTTTCCAACCTAAGCTTGTCTAGCAGTAGAAATCAAAGTTTCTTGAAAATGTCAACTCTCATCTTCTTAATTTGAATCTTAATATGAAAAGATTTAAGGAAGTTCAACTTTACCATGAGCCTTGGTGCTACTTAAAAACACCTCTTTTGGAAGTACAAGAAATCTTCTCATCCATATCAGAGTTACACCCAACTTCAATCCCTTGAAAGGAAGTTATGGTCTTCTTTATTCTTGAAAGGATGCAATCTGGATAAAACTTCCAACATTTATATTCTGAATGGACCATCAACACCACAATGCCTAGAATGCTTTTTGCAAAAGTAGTAGTAGTATTATGTTTAACTATCTATTTTCCTTTTCCTTTTTGCTTTGAACCACCTTGTTGTTTATGAGCCTTTGAAGAGGATGATGGACCATTTTTTTGTCCATCTCAAGGTAATGGGATTGAAAGCAAGCCTCGTATATGTCCTATACGGTCTCTTCAAATGACCATGGAGCCCTCCAATATACTTCATTAAATGTGTCCTAGCCTTGCACATCCTTTGCCCATGTGACTTGTATATTGCTGCCCATTTTGGCTTTGTTCTTTCATGATATATTGTCAGATAATTGACTTTTCCTCTTCATAATAGATAGGATAGAATTGTTTCTTAATCACCATTTTAAACAGACATTTGGTGGTAATGTTTCCAACTCTAAACAACAGACATACCTGTAAAACCAATTTCAAGCGTGACTAGAAAATTTCAATCTTGCAAATGAAATTTGTTGTTCTTCATTAATGTGATGCAAACTGAAATATACAACTCTGACTGAGCCACCCAATGGTCAAGATTTTTAGCATTCACATCACCTTCATATGGCAGGATTTAATTCTTTTCTTCCGCTTCGAATGGTGGAGCTGGAAGAATGATATTGGTATGGAGCTGCTCTTTGCTCAGCTCCTCACTTTAGGAACTTCAAAGGACGCACCTAGCTTTCTCATGAGAGCCTTCGTAGAACTTCTCCTACCAGTCAAGCCTTCCAATGAATTGAGAAATGCTTGCAACATCCTTTTCCAACTTGATGAATGTTGCTTCTTCATCTTGAGGTGTACTTTCCATGCTTCTTAATTTTCCATTCACGGATATCTCTTGCTGCAAAGGAAACAGAACACCTTGTCCGCTAGAACTCAATGCTCTGTAACGGGCATAAATATGCAAAATGGTAGCACCAAGATAAAAAAAACACAAACAAGGAAATCAACCTGCAGTAATACCAATTTGATCCATAGATATTCCAGTATTAATTCTTCAATATGTATACTTAAACTTCTCATTGTCATCTTGATTGTCTTACTTGCTGCTATCTTATGACTCGTTGAAGAAAACAGTTAATTGTGCTTTGAATTAGAGTAGTAATGTGCTGAAATTGAAATGCAGATAGGAACAGGCACAAGAAACGCAGAAAACTGTCAAGAAATAAACAAAAAACAGAGCACAGTGCAAGGTTGTTACTCCAGAGAAATCCCAGACGAGAATAACTTAGGAAGAGTGAGATCTCTTAGCCTCCTCTTGCCACTATCTCCTTGTTGTTACAGATTTACTGCCTTCTCAAGGCCTTCATGGACATTCTCAACAGTACATCGTGTTCACACACCTATACAGGCTCTGCGACTTGCTCTACAGCACTCTCTCTACTATACTCAACTCTTATGGCACTCAACCAAGAAGAGCTACTGAGAATGAACTGAATTAAATGCTTTATAATGACACACCAAAATATATTTATATGTTTACATCATAAGAAGCTCAAAAGACACAAAAGAGGAAGAGAACCCATTTGCAGCCATTGCTCCACCTGTTATTTTTCTTCATGCGAAACCGCCACCTTGTGCAAGACAAAACCGCCATTTTAGGTAGTTCCAAATACACAATTGTGACTAATAGTTATGCAACTGCCACCATCTTGAGTGGCATTTTTGCAACAATCAGCTTATACTCTATTTTGTTCAATTTTTCAGTGACTGACTTCAACTGAATTGGTATCTAAGGTGTTCGGATCACCTAAAATCTTCCTCTACCTCTATAGAAATCTATACCATAGGTTCTTACTCCATTCTTGACTAAAACTCTTTAGAAAACAAGTATTAAGAATGTTTCAAGTTACAAACTTAGTCGATTCGACTACTTGAGAGTAGTGGCTTAATTAGTTGAATTTGCTAACATTTCATTGTCCAATTCAGATCAAACAGATGGAGCAAAAATTCAAATCAAAAATCAAAGGAACCATTGGTATAAAGCACATCAACAACAAAGAGTTACAAGATGAAGGTGGGAAGTGGAAGAAAAACAAGTGTTAAGAATGTTTCAAGTTACAAACTTAGTTGTTTTCCTACTTGAGAATATAATTTAGTTGATTTTGCTAACATTTCATTGTCCAATTCACTTGGAGCAAGAAAGTTTCAAAAATCATTGGTCTAAAGCATAACAACAATTAATGTCCCCTTTTCAATTGAAGACCTTTGGCCTATTTTGTCAACCCGACGCCAAAGGAAAAATATTGGTGCAAAAACTTTCATTGTCAAAGGAATTACAATATAATAGCACATATAATAAATTAATAAACTTAACATTAAAATAGAACCTAGAAAAGTACATCAAAAGAAAAGCACTTATTTAATTTGTATTTTCTAGGGAAAATGGCGACTTGCCTTATAGGGAAAATGGGAACTTAGAAAGGATAAAAAACATTTCTATTGTGTATTCCCTCTAGGGAAAAGCGACCAGCCTTGGGAGAGAAGAAAATAATTATTAAATACCTTTTGTATTCTCCCTAAGAGAAATGGAGGGTGGAAAATGCATCGAAAGAATCATACAAGCTGATTGGTGGTCTTGAAGGTTGTTTTGGGTCTCTTCTTCCTTTAAAAGGAGAAGTAGACTTGCTTGAGAGGCATTCCATATTCATTTGATATATTCTGAATTGTGTTGAAGCCTGAAGCTTTCACCAAAAATATTCTAAGGACGAAAACCCTTAGTATATTGCCTCTAGAGGACGAAAACCCTCTTAGAGTTTAGGAGGAATTTCTGCACTGGATTTTCCATAGAGCTTACACAGAATTTCAGTGTTTTTCAGCGGTAATTATGGAGTTTTTGCAATAAAAGTTGATTACCGAGTTGCAGGTAGTGTTTGTACTGATTTTCTCTAATGGAGCGACTCAAATGGGGCTGTTATGTGATGTTTTGAAGTCATTCTAAGGTCTGATTCTTGCTGCTATCTGTTGTATTTATTTTTACAACTCGGGAGAAGGTATTTTCAATCTTGTGGATGGATTTATATTACTGTTTCAGCCTCTTTAGATCTGCAGATTTCTGATATAAATTTCAGATTAATGATAACTCGAAAAGTCAGATTTTATATGTATTTTACGCTGCCAATACGCATAGAGTCAGATTTTATTTGGTTTGATTGCTGTTGTGGGTGTTTTATATACCAAACTAGCCGCATTTTTCAAATCTGCATTAGGGAAAGTGCCATAACATACGAAAAATCTGTATTTGTTGTTCTGTTTGATTTAAAACTCATTGGAGCGTAAAGAGATCCATTTGGGGATCTTTCAGTGGTATCAGAGCAATGTTCCTCCCACCTGGAGGGTTTTGATTTGATGTAGCCACGAGAGGTTGGTGATAGAGCTGAATCATGGGAGTTAGACAGAAAAGCTTTCCATGGAATATGGATAGCGATCTTCTTAGGACTATGATTACCACCCATCAGCAGATGATACGGACCATGCAACAGATTATGCAGAGAATGGATGTGGATAGGTCAAGAGGTAGAAGAGACAGTTTGAGGGTCAGACAAGATCGGAGGCCTAGATCATCATCACTTTCTATTCACAGAGTCCAACACCACAGGACAAAGAAGCGAGAAGTGATTAGCATATTTGAGGAGTATAGCATTCTTCCTCAAGATGTTAAGGAGAATCTTCCTTTCATGGACTACATGGACATGCACCCGAGTATTGGCTACAAGGTAGACGAGCAAAGGAAGGAAGGAATATCACACCATAGCTTCTAAATGGTTGATACGTGGAAGGAATAGAGAGTCTTCACATATGGATGATACAACTCTTCACAAGAGAGTGCTTTGGTGTCTTCAAGTTCCAATGAGGTATGCAAGAATTTATATGATGAGTTTGATAGTGCTGATTTGAATTTGGTCATATCATCTACACATGGAGAAAAATCAGATTATAGCAGCCATGGATGTTCTGAACAAAGGCCTATGATTTGGGAAGAGGTTGATGCTTGCAATGAAAGTGTGGAGGATCCCAAGAGTCTGATTTGGGACAGCATTAATTTATCTCCCCACTCTCATGAGATGGCAGCCCTTACACATGGAGAAAAGAATGAAGAAGAGTCTACAAGTGTTGGCATTCAAAGTACAAGTGTTGGATATGAAAATTCCACGGAAGATGCACTTGTGAAGCTTGAAGACATGGCAAAAGAGTATGATAGGTATTCTGATTTTTATGACAGCAGTCATGTTTCTTTACCCCATCATGAGAGGATGCTCATTTTACATGAGGATGACAATGCCATGGGGTCTTCCATAGGTGGCATCCAAGAATTGGGTGTTAAAAATGGGTTTTGTGTGATGAATTCAAGTCATAAGAACTCTGATTTTTATATCAGACTTGGGAGGATGTGACAAAGACACAACTTTTGTGTGATATGTGGTCACAAAAAGCCAAAGAGGCTAGATTAGTGGCTGCCAATGCAAGACAACATCTTCAAGGAGTCAAAGAAAAGATCAATCTCATCAACATAGCAAGGCAAAAAGGATTGATGAATGCGTGGAAGAAGATATGCCGTCTCATTTATCGCAGCAGCTGGTTCACAACAATATTCATCCCATTCCAGACAAGAATGAAGGGGAATTGGTGCAACAAAGTCAAGCCATTGTGAAGTCCAAGATTGACGTGGATGTTGGCGATACTCCAAGGTATGATAAACATAATAATGGTTCTTATTTATTGCTGCCTAGTCCAATCTATTTTCATCATAGGATGCATGATATGGTAGAAGATGAAGTCTTCATTTTGGAGTTTGTTGAACCATTGGTCCAAATATATGAGCAACTTGTTGAGGGAATATGGTGGCAAGTTATAGCTCACTTGACAGGAACAGGGGCCAGTTGGTAGAACATTTCAGCATGTTTTGTCTCTTGTGCATGACACTTGGACAAAACAAGATCAGAATTGCTTGAGGGCAAGCAATCTCGGGAAGGGAGGACTGTAATGTCCCCTTTTCCAATCGAAGACCTTTGGCCTATTTTGTCAACCCGACGGCCAAAGGAAAAATATAAGGGTGACTTAAGTTTTATTAATTTTATTATATTGTGCAAAAAATTACAATATAATAGCACATATAATAAATTAATAAACTTAACATTAAAATAGAACCTAGAAAAGTACATCAAAAGAAAAGCACTTATTTAATTTGTATTTTCTAGGGAAAATGGCGACTTGCCTTAAGGGGAAAATGGGAACTTAGAAAGGATAAAACATTTCTATTGTGTATTCCCTCTAGGGAAAAGCGACCAGCCTTGGGAGAGAAGAAAATAATTATACCTTTTGTATTCTCCCTAAGAGAAATGGAGGGTGGAAAATGCATCGAAAGAATCATACAAGCTGATTGGTGGTCTTGAAGGTTGTTTTGGGTCTCTTCTTCCTTTAAAAGGAGAAGTAGACTTGCTTGAGAGGCATTCCATATTCATTTGATATATTCTGAATTGTGTTGAAGCTTGAAGCTTTCACTAAAAATATTCTAAGGACGAAAACCCTTAGTATATTGCCTCTAGAGGACGAAAACCCTCTTAGAGTTTAGGAGGAATTTCTGCGCTGGATTTTCCATAGAGCTTACACAGAATTTCAATGTTTTTCAGCGGTAATTATGGAGTTTTTGCAATAAAAAGTTGATTACCAGAGTTGCAGCAGTGTTGTACTGATTTTCTCTAATGGAGCGACTCAAATGGGGCTGTTATGTGATGTTTTGAAGTCATTCTAAGGTCTGATTCTTGCTGCTATCTGTTGTATTTATTTTTACAACTCAGGAGAAGGTATTTTCAATACTATGGATGGATTTATATTACTGTTTCAGCCTCTTTAGATCTGCAGATTTCTGATATAAATTTCAGATTAATGATAACTCAGAAAAGTCAGATTTTATATGTATTTTACGCTGCCAATACGCACAGGTCAGATTTTATTTGGTTTGATTGCTGTTGTGGGAATTTTATATACCAAACTAGCCGCATTTTTTCATATCTACATTAGGGAAAAGTGCCATAACATACGAAAAATCTGTATTTGTTGTTCTGTTTGATTTAAAACTCATTGGAGCGTAAAGAGATCCATTTGGGGATCTTTCATCAACAACAAAGAGTTACAAGATATAGGGGTAAAGGAGGAAAGTGGAAGAAGAACCCGACGGAGAGAAAAGAGACACAAAGCAACAACCAAAAATCAAAGGAAGATAGAAGAAACTGAAAGAGTACATGGTGGGGTGAAATTCCCCTACACCGGACATGAAATTGTAGGCTGGAATATCAAGGGCCTCAATGCCTCTAATAAGAGTCACCTACTATGGCAATTAATAGAAGAGACCATACAATATGCTTCTTCAAGAAAACAAGATTGATGTGGAAGAATTGATTAGGGTTAAACAATAAAAATGGAGGGCAAGTAAAATAGCAAGTCTTGCGAGAATAAGGAACAACATGAGGTTTGGCTACGTTGTGGAATTTTAATTTTAAAGGCATCAGATGATTTCAATTAAGCCAATCCTAAATATGATCTTTCAAGATCTACATGGAAATTACGATTTTAATTCAAATATTTATGGACTAATGGAAGACACTAAGAAAATAATATGTTTGGGAAGAGCAATGAGACATTCGGCGAAAATATAAAGTTACAAACTGAACATCCAGTGGAGATTTTTAAGCAATTTTAAACCCAAGAAAGAAGAATGGAATAAACAACCCTCTAGGAAAACCTCAATCTTTTTGCAATGAATGGAATCTTTGGGATGTGAAACCCAAAGAAGTGCAATTTACATGAAGTAATAGAAAACAAAGGGAACCAATCTGAAGCAAGAAGGATGGATAAGCTCCTAATAAGTTTGGAATGGTGGTATTGGGAAAAGAAGATGCATTCAAGTATTCTCATGAAATAAGTATCAGATCATTGGCTGATATCTCTATGCGTTCAAGATGATAAGAACCATGTATCCCTTTAAGTTTGAGATGGTGTAAAACCAAAACACAGATATTGAATATAAGCTAATAGAATAGTAGAGAATAAATGTAAGGGGATTGCAACAGATTGACACATAAGATTAAGCATGTGTAAGGCCAAATAATAGAACAAAAGAAAATTGGCAACCTCTTTCAAAAGAAGGAAGAGTTGAATAAAGAAATGGAAGTAGCTCAAAAGGACATAAGGGAGGAAGTGAGCAATGAGAAATTGCAGCAAAAAGAGAAATAAAAGATGGAAAGATGCAATTAAGAGAGGAAGAAACGTTTTGGAAACAAATGTCAACAGTTAAAAGATTGAAAAAGGGAGATAAAAACACAAAATTATTTCCTCTATCAACAATGGTCGGAATAAACAAAAACAAAATAAGCATGCTAAAGACTCTAAAAAAAAGAAAATTAAAAAAAAAGCTAATAAATATTTCAAAATACTGTTAACTGAGGAAAAGGATAGACAAAAATAGCAGAACGAAAAGTTGCACAATATTCCACCCATTCTATCAACAGAGAATAATAAAATGCTAATGCAAGAAGTGGATCCAGAAGAAGAAAGGCACTAATAGATCTAAGCGCAGAAAAAAGCCCCAAAAGTGAATGGATATCAAGCACGACTCTTCCATAAATTTTGGCATATTATGGGCTTGAAGGTAACAAAAGCAACAAAACAATGCAACAAGAAAAAATCAGTCTTGAAATAAAGTAATAATACTTTCCTAGCCTTGTGGGAGCCCCCTTTTTTACATTGTTGAATCCAAATCCATATTGTTGCAACAACGCTCAAGTAATAACCTATGTTCCACCAAGTTTCCGGGACGGGGACGGCAGGGGAGGGGGACGCATTTCCGGACAGATTTTTTTGGAGGCCATTTTTTAGGGGACGGCTATTAAAAATAGGGAAATTTTTTTAAATATAGGAACTTTCAAATATTCATATGATAACATTCATAAGGCATTCATCATATATGTTATAGAACCTTATTACATAACATTAGAGCTGAATTGAGATTTAACATAATATTCAATGTGGATATATATAATAATTACACGGTCGTTTATGAAGGAGAGAGTTCAAGACAAGTAGTTTACATAATTACATGCACAAAACACAGTGGTCTGCAAAATTTGCCCTGAATGATTGCATATCCATAACACATTCAAATTCAGTGTTGCATAAAACATTGTAATATAGAAATAGAAGCAATGCATAACAATAATATCATATATCATGCCATTTTTTAACCCACAAAAATGGGGCATATAACTGCTACATGCTGAATAGAACAGTCTCAATTTGTAAAGAACAACACCATCCATTCAACCTCCCCTTTGCATGACGGGTGTGTCTATTCAAGAAGGCTTGCTCTATTTGTTATCTCACTTAAGTTGGACCTTCAACTTCTTTCCATTCAATTGGAATCCATTCATCACATTGATGGCAGATTGTGCAGCTTTAGGGAGTCAAAACTCAGGAAACTTGCAAAAAATGAGTTTTTTTAAATATATTTTTGTGTGTTGAGACATAGGGGACTTCTAGCCATCCCCAATACGGCTAGGGGACTTCTAGACGTCCCCTAGCCGTACCGGGGATGGCTAGCCGTCCCCTGCCGAAAATCAGCTGTCCCTGAAACATTTCCTGAGAGAAATTAAATTTGGGGACGTCTAGGGGATGTTTCCTACCCGTCCCCATGTCCCCGAAATGCCCCCTATAGGGAACGCCCTAAAAACATAGGGGACACATCCTTGTGGAACATAGGTAATAATAGGAGGAATTGGTACAATATCACATTGACAACTTAGAAGTTCTTATTCATGGCTTCTGGCAGTAAGATATTTTTGTAGGGCATTGAAAACCTGAAAGGATTGACTATAGACAAAACAAAGGATCAAAAGTGAAATATTGTGTTGTAAAATTAAGGTTTCCTTTCCTAGCTGTTGGCAGAATTATCTGTAAAAAGAACGCATACATATTATGAATTTAAATTATGCATGCAAATTTTTTTGGATGCAAGACAAATGTAAATGCATGCAAATATCAGGTATGTTTTAGTAAGCATGCTGACTTTAGAAGCATTGCATGTTGGATCTAGATTTTTGCATGTCATTTTCTTCGTTACCATGTCATGGGTTTACTATTAGTAGAGGTTGTTTTTAGTAAAAAGATTACGAGCATGGAAAATGAGATATCTTGCTACAAACTAGCAGAGTGTTCTTATGGGCTTTTAGAAAGAAGCCCATATTGAGGAAGAATGTCACTTGTGTTATGTATTTGGAATTTGATGATATCAATAAAAATACATATCAAAAGAAAAACTCTCCTAGCCTTGATACGGAAAAATGAGGATGTGGAATTCTTTGATGCCTTCAGATAATGTACTACAATTTATAAAATTCTTGCAAAACTGAAAAAATGATATTTAATATCAGTAAAAAGAAAAGGGGGATTTTGTGGCAGGAAGCCATACTAAATGGGATCATGTCAGCTCATAAAACTATTTATGTAATCGAAAAAAAGTAGAAAGTCAAGAATGATGATAGAAGTAAATTGAGAAAAATTTAGAAAATATCAACTTTGTTTCGTTTTACACATGACTAGGTTTTGGATTAAAAAAATTGGGGCTTAAGAAGAAGTAGGAAGCTAAGAAGAGATAAGTTTTATTACTACTTGAGTTTACTCTTTGGTGGAGCACCTTCATAAGTTAAGATTTAGAGGTAGGACTCCTACTCCTTTGCATTTTTGTATGTGTAAAAGTCGTGTTTTCTTCCTCCCTGGAAAGCTGCCTAATTTTGACTATCACTGTTGTTCTAAAAATGTAAATAGATGTGAATACAAGCTGTTCTCTCCCTTAGTCTTCGTCTTTTAACTGAAATTGTGCTCCGGAAGCTTGGTTAATGTTGCTGTTCTGAATTTACATATATGTATGCAATGAGAATTTTATCTTGCCATGTATTGCCAAGGTTAATTGTTATTTTCGCTACTGAGCTGGAATTGCATGTTAAGATGTGGTAATTCTCTCTCTAGACTGATCTTTTGGGTTGAAATTTGCCCTAGAGAAGAATTATTAACTGCTATTCTGAATTCTCATAGAATGGATGTTTGTAACTCTCTTCTCCCTTTAAATATCAACCTTAGATCATGGCTCTATGTTTCAGATTGGAGTTCTCTTCTATAAATGTATACAATTCTTCATTCTTTCCTTTGAGAGCCCTTAACCGCTTAACAATGTTTTGGCTCTTTTACCCTTCTGAGTTCGTTGTTAGGAGCTCTTGTGGTGTCTATGACTATTAGAGTCAAAAGACGATCTTTTAGAATTTTGAGGCATTTAAATCTCTTGTTGTGGCTGATTTTAATTGTACCTTCTCAAATAAAAATAGGAATGTCATACACAGCCCAAATGGTCTTGTTTTGTTTAAGGGATCAGATGAAGGCTTGTTCTTGCTTGTCTTGAGTCATCTCATGTTCTACAAGCAACAATGGGTGGGTTAGTTTTGGTGCCCACATCCCAAAACTTCCTTCCCTCACCTCCTTTGCGGTTTGTAGAAATTCTTCTTGAGGAGAGTTGGCCACTCTCCTCGTCCCTCTTGTGGATGTGGAAAAAAATTAAGTTTTGGGGTGGGTTAACTTTCTTCCCTCACCCCTTGGAGTGCAGTGAGGAAGAGTGGCCACCTTGGTACGTTAAGATTTAGAGGTAGGACTCCTCTGTAATGTCCCTTTTTCCCACCTAAGAGTTGATATTTGGTCTTCTTGCCATTCCTTCTCCGTGGCAAAGAAGCAAAAATGAATGAGGAGAACCTTGAACACCTTTATGTTATGTTTTTACTAATATTTTATATTTTCCTTTAGTGTTTTCCTTGCTTATACAGGTCGGCCTTTCTTTTTAGACTTTGGTGCCAATTGAAGGATATAAAAGAAGATTAGAGGCACCATTTGCTATCTAGAGTTAGCGAAATTATCTTATTGGAGCAAAGTAAGCTAGGAGCTGCTTTTCCTAGCATTTGGGGGTGAAAACCTCCTTATGCGACTTGCCTAGAAGGACGAAAACCCTTCTAGAGGTTAAGGGAAGGACGAAAATCATTCTCCTTGGCTTGGGATCGATTTTAGGAGCTGATTTGGAGAGTTACTTGCCATTTCTAGCTTGTATTTGATTTATTAAGGGTGGAGCGACCTACCTTGGGTAGGGTTTGGAGCATTTGGTGAAGTATTTAAGAAAATTGGTCTGATAATCTGATTTATAATATTTTATAAGGCCGAATCTGAAGTTTGGTGAATTTTGAGGGTTTCTATGCCCTAGTTTCATAATTTTCTTGTGGCTGCAATTTCCAGTTCATAATTAATTTCCAGCAGTGAGATCTTCAACATTTCTTTGTGTTTTTGGCTCATAATATTCCATAAAATATATACATAATTGTGGTGAGTTGATTTATGGTGTTTTGTGGTATTTTTGGCATACTTGATGATTTATGGTGTTTTGTGGTATTTTTGGCATATTTGGTGATTTAAGGTGTTTTGTGGTATTTTTGGCATATTTGGTGATAGATAAAGTCGTTGATTTTATACTTACAGTCTACTGCAATTTAAAAATCAGATTTGCATTTTGTGTGTTTGGTTAAAACCCTTGAAAGGGTCATTACAGTGGTATCAGAGCTCGGATCTTCAAAGGCCTAGGGTTTCAAAGAAAAGACAATATGGCGGGTCAAAACTCTCAAGGAGCCAAAGTTGACAAATTAATTGCTGGCCAAAAGAGACTTGCGGACTCCATGGATTTTCTTGCCCTATCTCTCCAGAGGATGATTGAACCTAGGGTTCAAAATGTTGAAGGTAGCTCAAATGGAGCCAATAAGGCCAAGCGACCCATTGGATCAGCCCGAGGATCGAGTTTGAAGCCCACTAGAGAGGAGGCCATTCCGGAAGAAGCAAGACCTATGGGTGGAAGGAATATTGCAACAAGTTATGAAGAATACATGGCCTTACCAAGGGAGATCCGTGAGGCTATTTCTCTTGCAGAGTTCATAGGGTTGAATAGAGGAAGATCTAGGCCCGAGCCTAGACATGCCATGCCACAAAGAGAGGAAGAGGAGAAGAGCTTCCAAATTGCAATGGTGGAGCAAGAAGAACAAGAACAAGGGAAGACCAACATCCAGCATGAAGGTAAAGATTCTTTGAAAATAAATGATGTTTTTGTGGGTTCTAATGATTGCATGTGGCGGAAAATAGATGAAATAATCAGATCTACAAGAGGTTCTTGAGGCCAAGAATCAAGATGTTCCGGTTGAGAGGCTTGCCCTTCAAAAGGAGGTCTCACATGATATTCATGAGGGTTTTTAGCCTGCTGGAATTTACAAACCAGCAACAAGTGGTAAGCAATTTAATTTATTGCATCACCCTCATAATGTGTTTGCAAGGGTTTGACCATCATGAGCATTATTCTAACAAAGATGAGAGGATGAAGGGTACTAAAGGGAAAAATAATCTTTTCCAAGAAGCCCCCATCCATCTTCAAAGCATTCCAAAGATTGGATCAAGGAAAGAAGAATTATATTTGCATGGTTATGGTAATGAAGAGCTTGCTGGAAATTTCAGAACAGCAATCAATATAGGGCCATTTAATGGTGTACATGACTCCAGCAAGAACATTGAAGATGTCCCATGCAAGTATCAGCAAAATAGTGTTGAAGACAAAGCGGAAAGAGCTTTATTTGTTGAATCTGAGGTAAAAAAGAAGGTTGATTCCAACTTAGAAATTCTGAGTCATACGATTGGAAAAATCGAGGATGTTTCGATCACAACTCATCCAACATGGGAAGAGAGACATGTGGGGAACAACTCAAGGTATGATGACATTTTATCTTCTTTTATATCGCTGCCATATTCATATCATGATGGGAGAATTGTTAAGGATCACATGTCATGTTTGAGTGATGATGTTGTGACAAAGAGAGATGAACATTTTAAGATCAGCTTAAGTCTTTCAAATTCATTGCTTACGACATGTCAATTTGTGGGTCAACATGAGAGGTATGCTAGAGAAATGGATATGGTTTGTAACATAAGTATGGAGAACATTATTTTCAGATCTCATTTCATCATACTTGTTGATTGGCACAAGAAGGCAGCCATAATGAAAGATAATTTTCAGATTTTCAAGGCATTATGGGTCACCATTGAAGCTCTCAGCTATGGTCACTTCAATTGGGAGTGATATGCATATTTTCAGGCATAGATTGAGAAATTCAAGAGGTTAGGTACAACAGTTGATAGGCAGCCTGGAAATCAAGTTTTGGTGTTCCAAACACTCCACTTGGGAAACCAAAAGGTCTTCTACAACAAGGTAATCTTTTCGATTCATCAATTTTGAGACATACTTGTTTATTGCTTCCTCCTTTGTCTGTTAAAATTGATTATTGTGGGAGAATGGAAAATAGTGCAGTGTGCATTTCAGAGTATCATAGGACAGCCCATTTACAAGATATAAAAGTGCCACAAATGCATAATGTTTTGTTGCTTGGGGTCATGATTTGGGTTCCAAAGACCCAACAAATCATTGGAGAAGTTTGGGAAAATGTTCCACTTTGCATTGAGGGTGGAATAAGCATGTTCAGGGCAGCCATTAGAGATGGTAATTTTCAGATTTTCAAAACTCTTCTAATCACCCGTGATGAATGTTCAGTTGTTGTCACTTCATTGGATGATAGGATGCACATTTTCAGTCATGAGTTGGACGAATTGTGGGGATTATGGACAGCGGTAAGCATGCAGCCCGGAATACTTATTTTGGTATTCCAAGCATTTACTTTTGGGGCAAGAAAGGAATGCAAGAATGTTGTGTTAAGATCTAACATGTTTGTTGATTTCAATCATGAGCTTGTTGATCTTCATTTTCCAGCCCATGTAAGACAATTTTTAGTATTCACAAATTTGGTTTTTTCCATAAGATTTTAGTTTGGTAGTTGTTATGTTATGGCTATAGGGCTGAGTTTGCAAAAATCAGATTTGGGGCTGCCATTTCCAGTCACGAACAGCAGTATGTTTTCATTTTTTGAGAGCATTCTATCATGGAGAAATGAGGAAAGAAGATTTCCGTTGGAAGGAGGAAAGAAATCAGGTTGTGGTGAGTTATTTTCAGATTTGAGGATTCTGATTTTTGAAGAAAGAATGCATGCTCACAGCAGTGTTTGGGACAGCCTGGATGAATCTTCAAATACCCATCACTTGAGAGGAGAAAATGAGATAATTGCAAGCATTGAAAGAGTGCTTGTCACCATACCCATAAGGCATGAAGAAGCAATGATGGAAGCAACTTTTGTTTTCATTGATAAGTTTATTCCATGTGCAGATAAAGGTGTTGAACAAGAAGAGCAGCTGAGTTTGTTTCTCACCCAATTACATGGGAGAGCTTATGGGGTTTCAGCTGAAGATGGTGAGTTTGTGGTACTTGTTTGGGTACCTAATTTTGGCTATCACTTTTGTTCTAAAAATGTAAATAGATGTGAATACAAGTTACTCTCTCCCTTGGTCTTCGCTTTTTAACTAAAATTGTGCACCAGAAGCTTGCTTAATGTTGCTGTTCTGAATTTTATATATATGTATGCAATGAGAATTTTCTCTTGCCCTGTATTGCCATTGTTAATTGTTACTTTCACTACTGAGATGGAATTGCATGTTGAGATGTGGTGATTCTTCCTCTAGACTGATCTTTTGGGTTTGAAATCTGCCCTAGAGAAGAACTATTAACTGTTGCTCTGAATTCTCATAGAAATGGATGTTTGTATATCTCTTCTCCCTTTGAATATCAACCTTAGATCATGGCTCTATGTTGCTGATTGGAGTTCTCTTATATAAATGCATACAATTCTTCTTTCCTTCATTTGAGGGCCCTTAACTGCTTAGCAATTTTTGGCCTGCTTTTGAATTTAGAGACAAGTGAGGCTCTTGCACTATAGCTTAGAACAAAGAGGACAAGTAGCAACATCTTGGGATACTTGGGGTCACATGTTTCACAGAGCTTAAAGTGTGCGTTCATGCATGCGTGCATGTGTGTGTGGACCTGTGGGATTATATACATTTGGGCCTAATTGATGTTCAGGTCCGTGAAGGGGGCGCAAATGTTATGCATGGGGAGATCCTAAACTTAGTTTTGGCTGGCTCACTTAGCACACTAATGTTTTGAAGGGGCCCTATATTTTTTTATATAAAAGGAACACTTAGAAATTCTCAAGGCTCCACAACTCTAAAGTAAAACAAAAGAGAGGGTCTTCATGGGTCTCCTATACACTATAGTTAGTGACATGGGCCCAAACAAAATAATCTTAAGGGGTCAAAAACACTATAGAGTAATGCGGGGACCCTATATTTTTATAATACCTAGGGAACACTTGGATAGTCATGGGGTTACTTAACTTGTTTTTATAAAAGCGTCCCAAATTAAAATTATAATGTAGGGAGTCGGGACCATTTTTTTATATTAGAAAACCTAAGAGACTAAAAAGCAAAGGGTTTGGAGGATCCTTTTCTAGTTTTGAAGGTAATTGAGAAATTTTTAGTTTCTCCTCTTCTGCCTTTCTTGTAAGTTCTGACAGTGTCCCAAATTTGAAATTGAAGAATTTTGTGTATCCATTCAGGATGAAAGTGGGTCCTTGTTTCATTTGGGAAATGAGAGCATGTTGGTCACAACATGGCCCTCAACTTGTCATTCTCTTCCATAAGGGAAAGGTATACGATTATAATGATAAAGGTTACACTATTCTTTTAGCCTCAAACGTAAGTGAGCCTCTGCGACCATTAGGTGCTCACACTGTGCCGTTCTATTTGTCCTCCTTGGTTCAGTGACTCATTTATCACACATCTAGAATGCTTTTCATCTGTGATCTAGCTCTTAAGATAAGAATGCCTTGTACATTCTTAGTAAAATTAAATTAATTCAACAAAATCAATTTAAAGTTAGATAATAAAAGAAATTAGTAATTACTGTCTTCTGCAATTTTAATTCATGCAAATTTTAAGGCATGACAGTTATTGGGGATGGGTAAATGGGTTAAGGGTAGTTGGATACAATATTTAATGAAAATTGTAGCGGCTATTTTTGCATTTTGTTTTAATACTCCTAGAGAGTCCCCATTTGACAGCATTGTGATTTGCCCAAGTTATCTTTATAAGGAGCTTCGATCCTTCTTGACGATGGATCACGAGATGTGATTTAAAACGTCAATCAAACATTTTTGCACATTTTTTCCAAAAGCCTCATTTCTCCTTTCCACAACATAACCCTTCTTAAACCCAAAAGATGCAGCGCAAATGGACATAAAACATAACCAACTTAAGATAACTGCTAATACAAGAAGCCCTAGTTTATCAATGCACAATAGGTGACGAATCAGTGTAAAACATAGTATTAAACCAGCTCAAAAAAATCTGATATACAGGAAACATTCATATGTGAGCATAAATAGGGTTCACTATTCGATTCATTATTTAATATTATAGTGGTCACTTCCAGTAGGAAATAATAAAAATATCATATAAGAATATGAACTTTATGTTTAATAGCATAAAGTAGCTATAATTTCAAACCCTAAGAACTATTTTGGTACACCAAAGGGTCTAGAAAAAAGGAGCTTGTAGACTTTAATGATGATGCAATATTTAGTTGCTAAAATACATGCTACAAGAAACTCGGATTGCATTAACTGGTATACACAGCCATTGATGAATTTGAGTGATCCAAGTGGATTTTCCAAATAGAGTTATAGTGATACCACCAAGCCCATTCTCATGGCCTTAGTTTTGATTCATGTTTTATGGTATGTGGTACTACTGAACCACTACCAATGGTCCTCGATATCTCCAAGATCATCATTCCATCTCCACCAGATGCCGCACACATTTCTAGTGGTGCAGAGCAATCTAGGGGAATCAGATGCGGTGCCATCCATGGGTGCACCAAACCTTATACAGTCTTAATCACTGGATTTGTTAAGGTTACAGACCAAATCGCTAAGATCCACTCACAACATGTGGTACCGCTGAGTGCCAACGGCATTGTCGCCTTCATTTCCAAAGAGGCAAAGCCCCTCATATGACTTAAGGAATAGATTCAACCATTACATTTTGATGCTGTTTAGCTCCAACTGCAGAAATATGAAGAATCGCATGGAAGGGAAACCTTTTCATCCTTCATAATGGTTCTTTAGCCTTTGCAGATTTGTAATACTATGTAAACATATCTAGATAGATAGTTAGCAATTAGCATAGCATAGCATAGTATAGAAATAGCCAATGGTAGAAAGATAAATCTTTCTGAAGAGTATGTCATGTACAGAACACAAAGACTAATAATGTTTTTTAATCCAATTCCATTATCTTTCCTATGTATCTCCACTTCAATGTTCATTTCTGAAAAATTACTTAATATTGCATTCACATGCATATAACACATAGATTCTAACAATTTAGAGTATTATCCCTTGGATATCTCCTGGAATCTGAATCATTGAGAAAAATCCAAGAAACAATACCTTCGGTAAACAACTATAGAAATATTTGGATTGCAGTCCATGTCATCATTTTTTTCAATTGTTTTAAAAGTATAAGTCTTGACCTTCAATGTGGTCATTCCGTTAATTTTAATTTCAGGTCAAGTTTTGGACCTATATTTTTCCGACAAAACACTAGTTTATAATATTGAAAAACATTCACAAAATAAGTAGAAAATAAGTCTTCTGCTAATAAGAAGCACCCATGAACACTAATTTCAAAAAAGGAAAAACGAAGACATGTGACCTTCTCAAACAACCTTATTCTGCTTACCATAACTTTTCCAAATCATGTCATATAAGGTTGATCTTATCTTGACTTTCCTAAAATTATATCTGAGCTTTTTCAAATCAAATCTGATTATATCATTCTTTCAACTTTCCAAAATCAAATCTGACCTTTTTCAAAACAAAACCAATCATATCCTTCTTGCACTTTTTAAAGTCAAATCTATTGTTCCAAATTAAATCTGATTCTTCTTTTTCTTACATTTTTCAAGTAAGCCCAAGGCAGATAGTTGTATGCAGGAGAAAATCATTGAAACCAGACATGATGGGAGGCAGGTGGTAAACACTAATAGGAAAAGAGCTTTGAAGATCAAAAAATGAAAAGGGAAACGTGTCAGAGTTACAGAAAAAAAGGGCATGGGAAGGGTGAGTGACATGGGAGCAAGTTGTGTTTAGGAACTTCATAAAATAGGATTAAAAAAAAGTGTGTTGGGTAGTTAATGGGTAAAAAACGTAAGGGTGAAAGATATTAAACATGTTTGTGGCATTTCTTATTATCTTCCTGAGCTATGGTTTATGATATTCATTTCGGTAGTGTAAACACACATAACACCACTCGCAACCACGGCAGCATAATGTGGACTATGAGCATCACCCTTCCGCATCTTTCATTTTGCATCTTGAAGAAACCCTGTAAAGTATTAAGATTCAAGCAAACAGTTTTGATCCAATCATGAAGACTGCAATGCTGAAAATGCTGTGGCACATATTCCATATTACGCCTAACTAGGAGATAACGCATATTAAAATTCAGAGCCTAATTTCCGAAGTAATGAAGATTCATCTTTCTATGATGGTTCTCAAATACAAGATCAGATGAGGCTGTAAGTGGCTTTTGTTCCTAGATATTTGGAACGCTTATGGGTATTAAATATATACAATTTTGATTTATAGATAGAATTTTAAAATCAAGTGATATCAGTGTGATACTTTTTGCATTTATAAAAATATTGAATATAGAGACTTTGTAGTTAAGGCTTTAGGAAACTTTATCACAGAAAAACAAGACATGCCCAAAGACTACGAGTACAAACACAAACAATACTTATAAATTAGATGCTGAAAAAAAGCAGGTGACAAAAAGGAATGGAATGAAGGAAATTTCAATTGGATATTTCTTGAATCTATTAATAATGTAAGTTATTATATCTACTTGTATTAATACCCTAATAACAGCCATTTGGGATTTTGATTGTTCATATTCTAGCTCGAGAAGGCTAAATCATGATCTGAAACTTTGGAACGCGAATTTCTAATTAAAAAAGCATTAAAAATACTTATTCCTTGTTAAAACCCACAAAAAGAGCGAAATAGCATATACGGATCATTTACACTTCCCATGAAAACATACAGAAAAGCTAAAATAGAAAATAATCAACTTAACTTTGAAATCATCTAAACAAACTCAAACATATAATAAGAAAAACTTATGCATGGAGTAATTAAATTAATGAGCCAAGTTGTAAAATTACCACTATGACATGAGTTGCATCCATGCCATATGAGCTATACATCTTTTCACTTTGACATCCTTCCTCTGCTTCAGAAAGTTGACTTCCCGATTCAATCAATTTCCGTAACAGAACACCATTTGTACAAAACATCAAAGACGAATTGTTCCCTCCCTTTGACTCCAGTCTTATCTGTAGATAAAACAAATAAATAAATTCACATACGGTAGCTACTCATTAGCATGCATACATGGTTGTCCCTGAATTATATTGTTCACAAGGTCAAAACCTATGTTTATGATAAATTCACCAAACCAAAATGCTGAAAGTAGAAACTTTCACTGTCCATTTAGAGAAACAAGAGGAAGGCCTCAAGTGATATGCATGTTGCATGGTTTTTCAGAAGAAATCTTTACAAGTCTAATTCTTTCAGTCAACACTGTCCATTTAGAGAAACAAGAGGAAGCCCTCAAGTGATATGCATGTCGTGGTTTTCAGAAGAAATATTTACAAGTCTAATTCTTTCAGTCAACAGTGTATACACTAGAGAAATATAAAAAACATAAAATGGATGAAAATGAAGTCTATGCAAGGTTATAAACCCCACAGAGAACCACCCCAGGGATTTGAAAATTGAAACAATTGCTCGAGTCTTGTCATTCCAGCTGTAAAAATTGCACTGAACGCGTTTTCCATTTCTACAATATTAGCACATTTCTGTTTATATTAAAAATTTGTTTAAAATTTTGAAGTTCTAGTGTGACCATCATAAATAGCTCATCTTGTGAATGTATTGAGAGCTAAGCTACAAGAAACACAATTTGAATGCTCAATATTTTGAACAACTCTTTTTGACCAGAACTATTTGGAAGGGTGAAAGTAATTATGGCTGCTTATCTTGCTAACATATTGCCATAAAATTCAATTTCTTTTGACAACTGTGTGGCAAAGACAATTTTCTTTGATGCATTATCATTCCATTTCAACTTTATTATTCTAGACTCCCATATTTGAACCGTTGATATAACTGTTCCATATGCTGAATACCCTTGTCATGACCAATTCAGAGGATTGTTTGGAACTTTGGAGTGAAAAATTCAAGGTTTCAAGGTTTTATTTTATTGTGCGCTGTATCCACCCCACTTTGTCTTAAGATTTCAAATTTGTGACAGGAATGAATGGTATTACTTTGAGAAAGGAGTAACATTGCTTTATGTAAATATATAATTGCTTGAACACCACAAAAGCTTCATATCCAATCTTCAGTATCAACTGTGATGCATTGAAAGACAATCTTTATAACCAAAATGCTTCTAGCTATAAACATTATTTGTACTCCATACTTTTTGTTTCTTATCATCTTGGCATTTATTCATTTTATAATACAGACAGAACATCACATTGTGGAAAAAAGTATCAAAATAGCAATACTTGATACCCAACAGTGCCTCCAATTTTCTCTCCTCTCTCGGAAGCAATTCTCTCTGCAACTGAGATCATTTATTGAAAATGTGTCAGTTTTGTAGCTTTTGCACAAATATTGAAAACATTGACAACCAAAAACATTTGAGGGACTGAAACAAACCCAAGCACCTGAAGTAGCTGATATTCGCGAGGCTGTGTACACAGTATTTTACAAGCTTTGCCTTGGCTCCACATGTGATCCAAAATGAACTGTGGGACCTGTTATGGCAAAAAGAAAAAGTACTGATTATTCCTTCCAATAAAGCTTCTCTAGATGGTTGCCAGTATTAAAGACAACGGTAATCATTAACTTTTAATTTGAATTTTCCTATAAGGTAACCCTTACATAAAAGGATCCATATTTGGATAAGTTGAACGAAATATTGTTAAAATGATATCCTTATCAATGAATATAACAGATTCACATGTGAGTGAAGTTATATGTGTTAAATGCTCAGACCTCTATTTATAGTGATATATGTGCATTTTTATTAATTGCACGCACATAACAGGTTCTCCACTTTGCACCAAAAGCACCATTAAAATTGATGTTTTCTGATTGTTTCCAAAAGCATTGCTGAAAGCTTCAGTTTATGATATGTTTTCATAGAGATAGAAATATATATTTTCTATTGGTATTGATAAGAGTTTGAAAGGGCAAGGTAAGGAACAAAAACATTATTACAATCCTGTCAACCATTTGAAGTGAATTTGATAAACTAGTATTGCAGGTGCATGGTCAAAATATAAGCTTGAACTCTTATGGTTTGTGGGAAGAAATAACTCTTTCGTCAACACTATATTGATTAATCCGTGCAGGTCCACCCGCTTTCATTAATTCAAAAATGTTCTCCTTAGATTTTCATCAACCCGTGTCCACTTTGGTCGATTAATCTTATATTTTTTGTTGAAATTTCTGCTGTCAAAGGAGTAAGTGATATCAGTGGTGATTGCACAGATGAGAATGGTGAGATCTGTAAAATAGAAGGCCATAAAATAGCTAAGGTACACAATCAGCTGTGAACATCGCATGCACAACCTGTGGATGATTCAATGCGTAGTTAAATCCTTTCATTGCCACCTATAGAAAATGTGTTGCATGTCATTTAGCAAATGAGGATGAAGAGAGTGTGGGTGGAATAAACAAGAAAATGTTAGTGTAGAAATCTAAATAGGTAATAATGTGTTGAAAAGGGTGAAAGGAGTCATCAAGTGTGGGGGAAGGGGAGGAAGATGCTAGGTGACTATAGGGGGAGGGGTGGGGACGGGTGGCGACGGGTGGAGAGGGGCAGGTGTTGGGGAGAGGGAGGCCATCAATGGGTATTTAAGGAGTCGGAAATAGACAAATTAAAATAGGTTGAAAGAAGAATGATAAAGAAAGATTTGGGGGAAGGGGGATTTGATTAGGTGAATGAGAGTTAAGGATAAAAATAATGATTGCAAGATGGGGATCATGACTAATAATTTTGAACAAGGGAGTATATGTACTTAGTGTAGATTAGGGCATGGGGATTAGATGGGAGGTGTGGGTGAAAACAAAATTAAAGAGGATCAGATGGGTTAAGCGCCTTGCATGTGTGTGACGAGATGAAATATAATTAAGGCACTTTTAAGAGAATGTAAAACATTCTTGATTTCCGCCCATGTCAAGGTGTCTAGTAGTATTTTTAAATACAATCATAAACATTTGGGTTGAATATTTTCTTCAAGTCAACCAAAGTAGATACAAGGGTTTCATATAATTTTTACAAAGACCGCTGTGCTTGGGTTCCCCTTTGCTGCCTCATAAAAATTAAGCTTGTAGAAACCAGATGTAGATGTGGCCCATTTTCCTTTCCCATGAGCAAGAACTAACATAATTTATGGTGTAACAGAAGATTCCAAGACTTCACAATTGTATGTCCTCTGTATCCAACAATTAGTATTTGGTACAACTTGAGTGGCCCTAATGGTGAAGGTGTAAGTTCTCCATAGAACAGGTCATAGGTCTGAATCCAAGGGAGGGGGTTCGTATACCTCGTTGAAAATATGTAAAGCATGGAAAAAAAATTCCATTGTGGGCTTCCACAACGGGGTTTCAAACACCAAGCTGGTGTCTCACTTGATAGTGACCTAAAAACTACCTTTACCTATACCTTTTTACTTGTATAAGAGCAGTTGCATAGACTTGCATTTGGGTCTTTCAAATTAGTATAGTCGTCAACCTCTTATGCCATCAACTATTACATGGCCCCTTTCGTTCCATATTCCCCACGTGATAAACTGAAGGCTACCTTACACACTACCTGGATTACTTCAATCCAAGAGGCTTGCTTTGTCCAGTATAGTATTAGTTAGTCTGGACCCTCAAACTTGGGGGTTGGGATATTGATTGAAGCTGCTGTTATTTTCCATATTTCTTGTGCATATGTGCAATGAAGGAAAAAAACAGTTGATATTTTTAGCATCTAGCTAATAATCAATGTATCATGACAATCCAATCCACCCTTTAGATTGCAGACAGTGAGAACCATTATGTGCTCATCCCCGCATAACACTATTTCCAATGGAGTGGAAACAGTTAGTGAAACTGTGAGACAACAATTCCGTATCCCGCATTTCAATATCTCTCGGATCCATCTTTTTCAGTGTAGGAATATTGGCAAGCAATGCACTAGACTTGTGTGTTAATTTGTTTCCCTGTAGCAAACTAATACTTGTCAAGTAATTTTTTTAGATTTTGAATTTCTCTATCCATGTGAAGAAAATGATCGTATCATCAGCATTTTGAAAGCTAGAGAATTGTTCCTCGAGCACTGGCTAATAATCCGTGTATTTTGCCTTTGGTTTTTGCTTCAAACATCATTCTGCCAAATAGCTTTGCCATGATTAGAAAGAGATAGGTACTGAGGGGGATGTCTTGTCAAGGTACATTGGACTTGTGTGTGTTAATTTGCTTTCCTAGAGCAAACTAATATGTGTAAAGCAGTTTTTATAGATTTTGAATTTCTCTATCCAGGGGAGAAGACAGGTGTATCATTGGCCATCTAAAATCTAACTAAAGAATCTTTGTCCTTGAGCATTGGCCAGTAATCTGTATATTTACCTTAACATGTTTTGCTTCAGTCATCATTTTGTTCAATACCTCCCTCATGATTATAAAAAGATGAGGGTTGAGGGGGTCACCTTGTGGAATTCCGGGTGTGGAGACAAAACAATGGGCAAACTCTGCCATTTAGCATGACAGTAAAGGAGGGCATCATTTCACAACTCTGTGATTTGACCATTAAATCTGAAACATTGCAATGTTCCAGTTATGAGATTCCAGCTACATCTGTCGAAGGCCTTTGACATATCCAGCTTTATGAGTACTCCCAGGTGATTTTGTATTTTTAAGGAGTGAATAACGTCCTAGATTGTAATGATATTGACAGTGATTTCCCTTCCTGGGACAAAAACGGAATGTATCTCGACGGTGTTTGTTGTGGCTATTTCTTGTACTCTTGACTCTCTCATGGTTAATGGATGATTCTATTAGTGAATCATTCAAGTCTGTGGCATACCGCATTTTTTTGGTTCTGTCCACAGATAACCCCTTCTTATTGTTTTGGTTTTTACAACAGAATTGATATGTTACTTATTGAGGACGAATTCTTTGAAGAAACTAGTGTTTCTGCCCCCTCCTGAACCCACTTTTCCCTAGACCTTTGTTGCCAATTACTCTCTTCTTTGTGTTGCTTTTCAGACAGCTTCTGAATCGGACTCTGCTCCAGGGTGGCCATGCAAGTAGTGAATTCATTTTCTCTTATCTGTTTTTGTAGCATGCTCAATTGGTCACACATATTTATGGATAGCGTGAATATGTTGCCAAACACCTGTGAATTCGGTTCTTCATTTTTCTATTTTAGGTAGTGCAGTTTTCCCAAGAGTCATCAAAATGTACATCGAATGTTGGAAATGGCTGGCCTCCATCTACCATCTTGTTAGGCCAGGAATTAAATGGACTGCAAAAGAGAATGAAAATAGAATGTGAAAACCAAATTTAGCATTATTATTCAGCATAAAAAATGACAGGATTTACAAATATAAAGCCATTGGAATGGCTGTTACACTTCATATTCTCCACGACTCTTCAACTACCTACAGGAACTCTTCAAGTTCCAACTACGTGACAAAAGCTTTACTAAATAGCACCTAGGACTATCTAATATTATATACAATAATATTACATCCCCCCCTTAATCCGCAAGGGTTACAGTGAGACCAAGCATGCCTCTGAACTTTTCAAATTTTTCTTTTCCAAGCACTTTTGTCAGGATGTTTGTTGGTTGCTCTGTAGTAGGACAATGGAGCAATTTGACACTGTCTTCTTTTACAAGATGTCGAATCAAGTGGAATTTTGTATTGATGTGCTTGATTCAGTCATGAAAGACTAGATTCTTTGCCATTTGAGTTGCAGATGTGTTGTCAACTATTGTTCCTGTAAGTCTGAAAGAACCCTTCTGAGCCACACAAACTCTATCATTGCCGCTAAAGCAGCCTTGTGGTCTACTTCCGCTGATGAAATTGTCAACACTGATTGCTTCTTTGATTTCCAGCTGACAACTATTGTTCCCAAATTCACTAGAAATCCTGAAAGACTAGATTCTTTGCCATTTGAGTTGCAGATGTGTTGTCAACTATTGTTCCTGTAAGTCTGAAAGAACCCTTCTGAGCCACACAAACTCTATCATTGCCGCTAAAGCAGCCTTGTGGTCTACTTCCGCTGATGAAATTGTCGACACTGATTGCTTCTTTGATTTCCAACTGACAACGATTGTTCCCAAATTCACTAGAAATCCTGATGTGCATTTCCCATCTTCAAAATCACCATCATTCTGAATTTGCTCAGAATTTCACCAATATACTTTTGTTGAGTGATGAAGATGTACTTAGATTTCTGAAGCACTTCAATACCCAAATAATAATGAAGATAGCACAAATCTATCATTTCAAACCCTTTCGTCAACATTGTTTTGATTTTGGTAATATATTTCTCATTATTCCCTGTTATTAGCAGATCATCCACATAGACCACCAAAAATATAGTTGTTTTGACAAAAAGAGTTACATCGTCAAACTCAAATCACTTGAAATTCATGTTCAGGGATGCTTAGTAAGCTTTTCATACCTGCTTGTGGGGCTTGTTTCAAACCATATAGCGATTTTTCAAGTTTGTGCACATTGAGCTCTTGGGCGTTCACTGCAAACCCTTTTGGCTGAGTCATATACACTGTTTCTTGTAGATCACCATTGAGATATGCAATCTTTACATCCATTTGATGAACTTCCCATTCATTATGTATTGTCAAAGCTAACAAAGTCCGAATAGTAGTCAACTTTGTTGTAGGTGCAAAGGTCTCATTGTAGTCTATTCCTTCCAAGCATAACCCTTTGCAACAAGCCTTGATTTATGTTTGTCTATCATGCCATCAGCCTTGTGCGGAAGACCCACTTGCAACCAATTGGTTTACAGCCAAGTGGAGGATCAACCAACTTCCAAGCCCCATTTTTCACCAATGCATCATACTCATCTCTCATGGTTTTTCTCCAGGACTCATCACTTTAATCTTGTTTGAAAGTGGTTGTTTCTAAATCGAACACAACATTGAGTTCTTCTTTTGAAAAATCATTCAAGGAGAACTTTTCAATCTTATTTTGAATTTCTTCTAGGACATTTTTGTTGGTTATGTGGCTGCATGTGCACTTCATGTGCCAATTTTTCAACTTCATCGGGCGAACATCTTTCAATGTCTATGTTACCCATTTGGGCATCTTGTTATGTGGCTTTGGTGCCTCAATCTCATGATCTCAAGCTCCTTCACTTTTTGTCCTTTGTTCTTGTGCCACTTGTTCATTTGTTGATGAAGTTCCATTTTCTTCTTCAGGAGTTTCAATCTCAATTATAGGAGATAATACATAATCAAATGACCCACAACCGCATGTCCCCCTCGTTGTTTGGAATTTCCAAATCACTCTCCTCGTGGACATCGAACTTAGCATGCTTCTTGGTGTCCCCGAGATTTCACCCTGAAATCTAGGACTACCCCTTTTAAAAATTTCGTTCTTTTCAAGGTAACGGGTCGTTTTGTGTTTGTTTTGCCTATAGTTGTTTGCATTGCTCTAAGGTATCCCCAGAGAGTCATAAAAGCCAAATTCGACAAATACCCACATGCCAAAGCTCACTCAATCCCTTCGCCAGACCTTGTCTACAAGTGTTTTATTTATTTATTTATTAAATAAATAAAGTTCTTTTAAAAATAGATTGAGCTAAAATTGGAGGATTTAGGTTATATAAAGCACTTCACCCCATCATTATTACCACAGAACATTCACCTGGGGAAGAATTTTTACAGATCAGCTAATTGGAGAAATTTTTCAAGCTATTGCCTACTTGCTTCTTTTGTTTTGTTTAATTTCTTTTTGTCTGTGTTTTGATTTGTTTTCTCCGGTAATTCCTGTAGCCTATTCATTCTCCCTGCCAACATCTTTCCCCAAGCCTAGGGTTTTGAAAAAGCTATCCAGTATTTTTAATTACTAATCTGTCTAAAAGTGATCAGAGCTTAGGATTCTTTCAGAAGATTGCAAGAAGTCGCTTGGTCCAAAGAGGTGAAAATGGGTTTTATGAAAATAAGAAAAATATTGTCATTAATGCATAGACCTCGAGAAAATATGCACTTTTAGAGAAACTGGCACCTAAAACGGAGCCACGGAATGAAAGTTATGGCACATGCAAGTTTTGTTTGCTACATCTTCCAAAACCCTTTCCAAAAATGGAAAATTTTATTCACGTACTTGGCTAAATGGAAAATTTTCTTCACCAAAATCCAAAAATGGAAATAAAATGTTGTTGATGAGTTTTCACGCGACTTTAGAAGCTTTCTTCATGCAAGTCGCACTTTTTGGGAAGAGCAATTTCTTCATGCAAGTCGCACTTTTGGAAAGAAGCTTTCTTCCATGCAAGTCGATTTTTTTCGGAAGGATTTAAGTTGCTAATAGAAATTTTGGCAATGGCGGGCGGCAGAAATTTCTTACCAGAGAGTGCAGGTGAAAATTTTCATTATGAAAGTCAAATCACTTAAGTGGAAGATGGGATTTTTGGAGCTGCAGTGCAGGGTGGAAATTCTCATTGCTTTGACTTCCTATTTTTAGAAACTTCCCTTGCCAAAAAGTGTGACCCACCTTGGCATTAATACATGTAATTAATGATATTTATTAATGGTATTTCTAGCTAAGTTTGGCGCCATAAATAGAAGGAAAGTCAATGCAAGTGGATGAGCTAAAGAGAAGTCAAGGATGCATGCTAAAAATAAATAAAATAAATTCATTAAAAAGAAATCAAAAGCATGCAAAATTGGGCGCCCAAATTGGATGAAGAAGCATGACTTTTAATTAATTAAATTGCCAGAAATAGGGAAAGGCAATTATTAAAAATAGCATGCAGATGGCTATATAAGCATGGGATGCCATAAGGGAGAAGCAATTAATTCTTTTTGATGAAGTTTGCAGCCCGAACAGGTTTTGGCGCCAAGGGAAGGAGGATTTTGCATTAAAGAGTGTTTTCCATTGTCGGGAAGCTTCCAGTTTTGGCACATTGGGTTGGAATAGCCTGATTTTTGTTATTCTAATTGTTTGCATGTTGGTATAAGTGCCCAAGTATTCATCACAAGTGCTCATATTAGTGAAAGGAAGTTCAAATCAATGTCAGATACATTGAATATATCTTCTGAATCAGAAGAAATTGTCAGATCTACACAAATTGATCCAATTACAAGGGATTCCAGCAGAATTAAAAGAAAAAGAGCTCGACAAAGATTGTTTCAGCCATGATGAAGCATGATGAAAGAGAAGGATCAGTTGAATCATGCATAGCTTCCAAATTTGCTAACATCAATGATACAGACATAGGCCCTGAACCTATCACTAATTTAATTGACATATCTAGATCTCATAATTGCAAAGGCTTCCGGCAAAAATTCATCCTCTTGTTTCTAATGCAGCCCGTGTGGAAGTCAGTGCATGGAAAATTCCTTCCAAGATCTTGTGCATGTGCTCCCAATCTTCCAATTGAAGTCGTCATTGAATTTACTTTTGTTTTCCTTCACCCGAGTGCTTTCTAGAATTTAAAATTGCTCATATGCAATTAAAAATAAAAGATGATGAGTTTTGTCTAATTATTTACAAGCAAACATTGCACTGGTGCATGTATTGGAGAAGAACTACAAAAGCTTCAAGGATAAGAGGGAAGACATGTCAGAGGCAACACCCATAAGCAAAATCACATTCAACTGCTTCCAGATCCAGTTTGGTGAGAATCAAAGGCAAAAGAGTCAACCGCATGCAGAATATGGAAGAAGAACAAGACTGGGAGTGTTGCAGAACTTTCTTCTAATTTCTTTTCCTCTTTCTTCTTCTTTCTCTTATTTTCTCCGACAAAGTAATTGAGCAATCTTAAGTGATTGGTTTAAAATCCGTTACTTGAAGAAGTCAATTACTTGGAAATAGGTGGCAGACATGCAAAATAGAAGGTTCTATTTTCAGTTATAAATCATGCATGTCATGCAAAGAGGAATTCCAGGAGGGAGATTGTCAGTTGTTTCCTTTACAACTTCCACATGTGTCAGTTCAGTTATAGTTTCCTATTTGTAAATTGCCCTCTATACACTATAAATAGAGGAAGAACCTACGGGTTAAGAAATCAAAATTTGTAATCAGCATTCTTGTGTTCCAAACTTTGAGCTGAAACCCTTGATATCTTTCTGAAAGCTAAGGAATTGAAAGGAGGCAGATTTCCGAGAACTTTGCGTCAACGGTGCATTTTGTTTCTTATTTCTTTTTAGATCTTTGCATAAACTTTGTGTTATCTCAGATCTGAATCTGAAACTTTCCTTTTCTTTAAATTTTGTATTTCAAGATCTATTTGTTTATCTATGTGCATGAGATCAACTCTGTGAACTATTGGTTAGATTGCACATCTTCTTTCCTTTCTTCCCGTACTCAATTATTTCCCTCTTCCGCACATATTTCTTACAACTGCTTACTTGCTGCAAAATTGCCTAGCTATGGTGCATGAGCTACGCGGTTAAAGTAAAACCAACAGATAGATATTAGAAAATATAATTGACAAAATCTTACACGAAGCCTCACTAGTAAATGAGGGAGATTTATCTCATGATTGCTAAGTTTTCAGCTGTGCAGAAAATCTAGCCAACACTTCTCCAAATCGACTCAATTGACGATTGATGTTGGCCTCATCCTTTAGTTTCACAAAAGACGACATCCCTTGCAATGAGGAATTTCTTGCTCTTTTCATCATAGAGCCGGTATGCCTTAGAGGATTCAGAATATCCCAAATGAATGCATTTATGACTCTTGTGGTCCAACTTATTTATTTTCTCCTTTGGGATCAATGCATAACATGTGGATCCAAAAACCCGAAGATGACACACTGAAGGAAGATGACCACACCACATTTCATACAGTAGTCTTCAATTGAAGGGTTGTTGATGGTGATCTATTTTGGAGGTACACTACTATTTGTGTTGCTTCTTCCCAAAAGTGTAGATTTACCCCCTTGAAATATAACATTGCACGAACCATATTCATCACAATTTTGTTCATCCTCTCAACTACTCCATTTTGTTGAGTGTGAGGAACTGTGAGATGGTGTTTGATCTCGTTTTGCTTGAGATAGGATTCAAATGCCTTTGAAGTGTACTCACCACCATTATCAGTCAATGTGTCCCAATACGGGTTTAAGCTTCATTTTCCACCATAGCTCGAAACTTTTGAGGCATTTCGAAGGCTTATGATTTTTGTTTGAGGAAATAGATTCATTTCATTACGTTGTAGTTGTCGATGAACAAAATTAACTAATTGTGACCACCAACCGTGCGAGAATTGAACCAGAACACAAGTCAGAGTTGACCAACCGCAACTTTTTGTCAACTTTCCATTTGAACTTCGAAAAGGTCCTCTTGAGTGTTTCACTCTTCTTAGATTTTGCGAGCAAGGTCGACAATTCTTTTTTCCGTTCTCCGAGAGTTAAATCATTCTCCACTTCAATTTCCCATTTTCCACACAATCCTTCTTTCTCCCCTTAGACCTTCGTAATCTTACTTCACCCTATTTTGTTAATTTCTTCACATTTCATGCACGTACGCTTTTCTTGTCACAATACCCATTGTGCTAAGTGAAGTTCCCTTCGCACGCACACTTTGAAGAGCTTTGTGCGATGTTATTGCGCAAAGTCATGTCACCCGCGCAATCTTTCTTGACCTTCTTGCATTACATGCAATCCTTGCGCGCATCTCCTTCACATCTTTAGGCGTGCCCCCGCATCCCACTGCAGGGATTGTTTTCACCCCGCATGAACCTCCTTTTGTGCAATATCTTGCATCCTACGTAATGGCCTATTTGATCCAGGATTGTGCATTACCTTTGCGCAATGTCCCACACATCCTACTTGTTTGGCCCTTAGTACACCGAGTCGCCGCACATTACGCAAGCCCACCGTGTTCAAACAAGCCTTGGGTAATCCTTATGCGGCGAAACCATGAGTCATGTGGCCTCCCAATGCTTCATGGCATCTATTCACCCACCAACTAGCTTGTTATACAATGCGCACAATCACCTAACTCTTGCTCTACCTCGTAGTGGTATATTTGAATGAGTTATGGCCCATTTGGGCAAATCTAACACCTAACACTTGGTTTCTATCAGGCTTTATTTTATGTAGGTATTATACACACATTCGCGACACGTTGAAGACTGCATAAACTGTTAGAGATTCTTCTAAGGAAGACAAAGGTGCACTAATGCGCAATCCTTGTATTATGCGAGATCATGGAATATCATGCACATTTATGTTTTATTTGTGCACCTCCTTTTATATAAACAAATTTGTGCTCTTTAATTGCCTTGTAGGAATTGAAGGCATGATCGTGGAAGTTTCCCAAAGGAGTGCGAGAGATAGTTAGAAAGCCTCGACGCACCAATGTGTACCACGTATTGAAGACAAAAACGTGCCCCAAAGTAAATTTGATACTCGGCCACCAAAAGACAAAAAGGTGCCCCAAAGTCAACAAAGAACCACCTATTCTAACATCCACAAGTGCATAGAATTGACGTTATGTCAAGCAAATCTGATCTTGTTCGTCCTTTCAAGGAGGGAAGTTGAAGAAGATCCCGTTAATCATGCCATGTCAGAGATAAGGCGCCGCCTAGATTCAAATGAAGCTTGACTTGCACTTCACGCCATATTTGCACCCCATCTCGCATTAAATGATGTTTGAACTGGACTGATTATCAAGGGTAATGTTCTTCTAGCTCTCCTCAACATGCATTCAATTTGATTGTTCTGTATGGCCACCCATGTATCTACCATGTCAAATCTGATCTACGAATTGGCCGAGACCATTAATGTAACATTTGACAATATGCCCCAAGTAGTTGTGGTATCCCCCTATAAATACCTAGTTGAAAGGCATTATTCTAGGCAGATCCTGGTAGAAAAAACATTGAACGTTTTAATGCATTTTACCTTGTTCAATTAGCTCTACTTGTGTTTTCACCCTAGATATTGATGTTTGTGTGCACTCTTTCTAATTGGTTAAAGTAGATCTCCCTTCTTTCATAGATATATCATTCATTGTTGTTGTCTAGAGTTTGCATTTGTTTCCTACACGACACTTGCACTGCTCTGTCTTGATCGAGCAAATGTTGGTTTGAGCCTAAGTATGGTTTCTCCGACCTTCCTTCGCCAATCGGAAAGGAATCTCTGTTGCACCATCATATTCATTTCTCTTTCTTTCGTGCTCTTCTCCTCTTTTGCACTTTTTTATAACATGGTTAAATTAGGACTGAAGTTTGGAATCGATTTCTATTGATTAATTGTCTAATGATTATAGGTGATACTCATTGCATGCAATCCTTCGCACGCACACTCTCCCGCACGCACAATGAATGAATAACCCATCGATCTCCCACGACTCTCACTTACCTTCCTAATCCCACCATTTTCCCATTGCACACCCTCTCTCCATGCAATCCCACCGAACCTACGAACGAACCAGCAAATGCCCTTGTATAAATCATAAACATCTACTCTCCCATAATTTTGAGCTATTCCCTAGTGTATATCATTTGGCCACCGAGATCTGGAGAGAGAGGAAAAGAAACCTTAGAGAAGGAACTCCCACACCCACGTTGAATCGCCCATTGCACCTTCCCGCACTCGCCTTCTTTTCAAGAAAGGTAAAGCCTCACCCATTTGCACAAGACTTTGTCTAGATTACACGCGCTTGCGCACACCCCCGACCACCTTCCAATAACATCCACATCTCTAGCATTGTAGGAGGGAAATCAGAGTACCACACTCATGGAGATCAACAACATTATTTTGCTTCCTCGTCTGAACTTGAAAGCAAATATTCATTTGTGAATTGGGCCAATGTTACACAAGGACATGCACCCCTCATCCCCAAGCTGTCCAAGACATTTTGAGGACTTGGGGACAAAATCAAAACATCCCCCCCCCACGCGTCCCGACCAAGGTAGAATTTGAGGGGGACGTCCCAAGGGTG
This sequence comes from Taxus wallichiana var. yunnanensis, assembly GCA_018340775.1. Lineage (NCBI taxonomy): Eukaryota > Viridiplantae > Streptophyta > Pinopsida > Cupressales > Taxaceae > Taxus > Taxus wallichiana. The sequence continues at coordinate 641,236,050 of CM031238.1, forward strand.
TTCCCATAGCTCAGGAATGCACCTGGTATGTCTCGGGTGATTCATGATTTGACAAACGTTGTTGGGGACATTGTAGAACATCCCGAGATGGTCGAGGATGTGTCGGGGACGTCCCATCATTCCCTATGGCCCAACCACTATCAAAATCAAAAATAAAAATTATTCTTAAAAACCAATATGGATAACTACCAAGACCATGAATTTCCAAATCATCTACCCAATTAATGGGTGAAATTGACTGAAATTGCATTTTTATTGGACACATCACATACTAATATCAACATTTTACCCTTGATAATAACAAGCCAACGGTAGTCAACAACTGCTCTGTTTATGAAGTGGTTGGAGCTTTACAAATTGGACATTGATTCTTTTGAAGCAGCCATTGCTTGATACAGGCAAAATGAAAACTATGATCACAATTTAGCCTGCCCAACTCATTTCCATCTTCATACTCTTCCTATATGAATAGAGGGAACAACCATTATATTTTGACCCTCCTGAAAAAGGTAGGAATCGAACATGATAGGAAAATATTGTCTAAATAGCTTCAGAAATTACTCACGATTACACAAGTATTCCCTCGAGAAATACTTCGATTATTGAGCTGCCATTTTGGTTATGTACTTATGACATAATAACATATGTACTCTTCTCATGTTGATTAATGAAGACTTGTTTTTCATTGTCATATTGTTGATGTATCATTGTATCGCTATCTAGTATCAATGTATCTCGATTCTAATTTCTATGTTAATGTCAATGACTCAATATGAAACATTGAAATATGAATATTAAATATAGTATTTTTGCTTTGTGTGATGAACAATTTGTTTCAATCTTCAGAGACTAAAGCTTCTATTGATCTTATGATTGCTATAGCTGAAAATATTTGGCCTAAAGCACAACACATCTCAATAAGCTCCCAAGGGGCTTCGGGTGGCATTGTCTCTCTTTGGGACCCCAAAATGATGATTGTTCTAAATTCCTTTGCGATTAAAGGAGCCTTATGTTTGCATGTTTACTCTAAATTGGAAGATCAAGAGTTCTTACTTGTTTAATGTGTATGCTCCTCTTGCTCTGGAAGAGAAAAGACAACTATGGAAGAGTTTGGCAGATATTATCCAGTCTTTTACCCAAATGTCGGTTATTTTAGGGGTGATTTCAACACTATCTTGAATATCCAAGAGAAAGCAAGGGGGCCATCTCCATTTAGATGCCATTTCGATGTCATGTCTCAATTCATTCAGAGTCATAATTTGGTGGATGTGCCTACTGTTAATGGTACGATGACATGGTCCAATAGAAGGCAAGGTCAAGATTGTATCTTGGAAAGACTGGATTGTTTTCTGCTTTCGAAGAATGGTGGTTAAAGGGATGGGTACCTAAGACTATGATTCTCAACAATAATGGTTCAGATCATTGGCCGGTTTGCCTGGAAATTGGTAAAACACTTCCATGCAAAAGCCCTTTTAGATTTCAGCTTATGTGGCTTCGTCATAAAGATATTGCTAGATATGTTGAGCAATGGTGGCAGGAAGGCAAGCCCAGGTTTGGCACTCAAATGTTTATGTTTGTTAAGCGATTGACATATTTAAAAATCAAGCTAAAAGCCTGGAATTGGAATGAGTTTGGTGATATAAAGGAACAAAAAACTAAGATTATTGGTCAATTGGAAGATATTAATGCTCTTCACCGACAATCGGGGTTCTCCTTGGATCTTTTCAAAAAGAATGTCTCCTCGAAGGCAGAATTACAGGAATGGGAAACTAGAGAAGAAATTATGTGGAAGCAAAAATCCAGGATCCAATGGTTAAAAGGAGGAGATAAAATTTTCCTTTTTCCATAAATCCTTGCTAGCCAGAAGAGCCCATAACTATATCCATTCCCTGTCCAAGGCAGATGGTTCAAAGGCTCAATCGATACATGAGATGCAGCAGGTGGCTCAACAGTACTTTCAGCAATTGTTTACCTCTCAACCGCTGGATATGGATTCACAACAGCAGCTCCTAAACATCTTACCAAACAGTATTTCTCAACAAGATAATGAGAAGTTGACTCAACCTGTCATAGAGCAAGAACTCCAAGGAATTGTTTCAGCATGAAGAAAGGTAAAACTCTTGGTCTATATGACTTTCCGATTGAGTTTTTCCATGAGGTGGAGGATATCTCTGGTTTCTGTCCTATAGCCTTATGTAATGTTTTGTATAAAATTATTACCAAGGTTATAGCAGAGAGACTAAAACCCATTCTTCATAAAATTATTTCTCCTGAGCAAGGTGGATTTGTCCCTGGTCGCCATATCCATGATGAGATTGTGTTAGCTCAAGAAATTTTGCATTCCATGGAAATTCAAAAAAACTCGATATGTTTATTAGATTGGACCTCTCCAAAGCTTATGATAGAGTGGATTGGGGTTTCCTTTGTAAGGTTTTGGCTCAATTTGGTTTCTCTACGGAATGGATCAAATGGATAGAGGCATGCTTCTCCTTTGTTTCCTTTGTTGTTTTAGTTAATGGCTCTCCTACACAATTTTTTGAGCTTCTTGAGGTATCAGGCAAGGAGACCTCTTATCCCCTTTTTATTCATTATCCTGGCAAAATGCATGGGGAGACTTATCACTAAAACTGTCGAGAAAAAGAATTCATGGAATATAACTAGCTAAAATGTAATGTCCCCAATGGACACTTTTTACCCCCAAATGGATTTTTGGCAAAACCCCAATCCAAAGAACAATTTCTAAATAATTTATAAAATATTACAATGCAGATCTGAATTTTATACATGCATGGCGACTTGCATAGGAGATGAAAACCCACAAAATGAAAGGCAAAACCACTAAATCTTTAATGGAATCAACTTAGCAAATTTTATAAAGATGGAATCAAGAGATAAATACCATATTTGACCTCAAAACAGGCTAGAATTATTTTATATAAATTTGCAGACAATTGTCCTCAAACACAGCTGAAAAGTACAAAACCCTTGAGCCAAAAATTATGCAACCAATTGATTTTGGCTTCTAAAATTATGGCAAAGTTGTTGGTGATGAGATCCGGGATAGCCGTGCCCTAGAATGTACCTAACTCCACCCACAGGGGTGTAGATAACCCTAGATATGGCTGCAAATGGAGGTAAAAATCTGCAACAAGCTTCCACCTTCAAACCCTTGTACAAATCTGCACTTTTACAGCCTTCTATACCACTAGAAAATACTAAAAACACCACTAACTCCGTGATTTGCAATGGAAACCCCTGTGTGGAGAATCCTCTCAACTAGGAGAAGGGTTTTCGTCCTTCTACTAGATCTCTTAGAGGGTTTTTGTCCTCAAGAGTGAATCTCTAAGGGTTTTCGTCCTTAGAAGATTATTGATGCAAGCTCAAAGCTTAACATACAAATCAAATTTTATAAAATAGACAAGGATGATCTCTACAAGCAAGTAAACTTGCTTTTATAGATGTAATGGGCCAAATAGCCTCCCCAACTTCCAATTAGATTTCACCCCTCGCATTTAATGCTTTTTTCCACCTTTTTCATCCTCCAAAGGGGTCGCATTTTCTCCTAGGGGAGAATAATAACATAAAGTGACTTTACTTTTTTCTTATTTTTACTTTATCACTTTATATTTTTCTTTTCTATTTTTAATTTGACTTTATCATTAATAAATTAATATAAAGTGCTTATAATATGATTTTATATTGCACTTTTATAATTAATTTATTATGATAAGTTCCCTTTCTAACACCCTTTAGCCGTTGGGAAACAAAATTGGGCTAAAGGTCTTCCGAGAAGGGGATATTACATAAAAACAACCCAATTTTTTGTCTCCGATTTGTTGATGATTCCACAATGCTTGGAAAAGCTACAATCCCGAAGCTAGACATATTCGAAAACATTGTGTACCTTTTCAACGCCACAAGTCGGTGGGCGAATCAAGGAAAATCCAGGCATTTTCTTTTTCACAATTCAGCGAGATAAGAAGAGCAAATTTTGAATATCCTCCATTTTAAGAAGGGCATGTTTCGTCATAGTTACCGTGTTCGGAAATCCGATTAAATTCGGAAGGGCAAAAATATCCGAAAATTCGGAGTTCTCGAAAAAATACGGAAAAATCCGGTTCGGAATATATATACTTGTATTATTATAAATTTATATTATTGTATACTTATATCATTATATATAGACAAATCATACAAAAAAGCATCCATCTACCATAATCATCATCATCATAATGATTCTTTCAAAAGATTGCAAGAAGTTGCTTGGTCCAAAAAGGTACAAAAATGGATTTTATGAAAATAAGAAAAATATTGCCATCAATGCGTAGAGCTCGAGAAAATATATACTTTTAGAGAAGACGACACCTAAAACGCGAGCCACGTAATGAAAGTTATGGCACATGCAAGTGTTTGCTGCTACATCTTCCCGAACCCTTTCCAAAATGGCAAATTTTTTTCCATTCTTGCGATTTTTTCACCAAAAAAAAATATGCCAAAAAAAAAAAAAAAAATCCTGCAAAAACAAGGCCGAACCGAACCGGATTTATTCGGTTGCTTCAAAAAATACGGTTCGAACCGGATTTCATACAAATCCGGCCGACCATGGTAACTATGTGTTTCGTCTTCAATATCTAGGTGTTCTTTTGGCCTCAAAAAAGTTGAAAGACTAACACTAGTTAATTAACAAGATTGAATAAAAATTACAAAAGTGGACAAACAAATGGCTTTCATCAGGAGGGAGGATGATGTTGATTAAGTCTATCCTTCAAGCTATGCCGATATATGTTGCCTTTGTTTTAAGTATTCCTGGCACTATTTTGAAACAGGTGGACTCTATATGTCAAAAGTTCTTATGGAGTAGAGTCCAAGATAAGAAGAAATGGTCCTTGGTTAAATGGGAAACTTTGTGCCGGCCAAAAAGGGAGGATTGGGATTTAGATCTTCTCCTAAAAGAATAAAGCCTTAGCTGCTAAGTTATACTTTGGAGGTTGCTTGCTCACCCCTACTTCGATGGGCTGCCACTTGCAGAGCAAAGTATGTTGAAAATAACCCCAGGGGCAATTATTAAATCTACCCTTCCTTCTAAGGGTTCTCCCACCTTGACGTTTATCAGAATGGGAGAAGAAATGATTAAAAAACAGCTCTTTTGGATTGTTAACAATGGTCAATCAACTAATTTTTGGACTGATTCTTGGGATGGTCAACCCCCTCTCATTCTCCAATTTCCTCAGCTCAAGCCTATTATGGAACAAATGCAGGACATAGGTTGGGTTAAGGTAGCCCACTATGGTAGAAGTGTTTGTCATCCTTGGGAGAGTGGAAAAGATTGGGTTCCCGTTTCTGAATGGCCCATTGCAGTAGGTCATGAGGATCAAACTTTGCTTCACAATGCCTTGCAAGCTCGCCCTTTTTCTTCTTCACCATTACTAGATAAGTTGGGATGGGGGCAAGATGCTTCTGGTAAATATTTAGTATCTACTGTATGCCTCCTTGGTGGTAGATAATCCTCATCCACTTCATTTCTTTTTAAACACTTATGGAAGCCAAGTATGTGGCCCAAAGTTAGTTTTTTTGTTTGACTCCTTATTCATAGAAGAGTTCTAACATGGGACCGTCTTTTGAAGAGAGGTATGTATGGCCCTTTCAGATGCACTTTGTGTTTACAGGATGAAGAATCTTCTTCACATCTTTTTTCCTTTGTCCTTGGGTTATTCCTATTTGGCAACATCTCTCTTCTTTGTTTAAATTCTACGTTGCCAGGATACGGATACGAGTATGCGTTTGGATACGGATACGATACGCAGATACGTCAATTTTAAAAAACCCTTGGATACGATACGTCTTGGATACGTCTGTACATATATATATATATATATATATATATATATATATATATTTATTTATTTATTTATTTATGTACATCTACTCATTTTACTCATTTTTTAGTCCATAAAAAACTGAAATAGTAATACAAAACTTGAATCAATGTTCAAAACATTCAATATACTTAAGACTTTGCATTTTTATTGATCATGTGGCTGCCATACATATGATATACGAATATCATGTTAACATGAATACGAACAAAACTTGAAATTTTAAAAATATACTAGTAACTAGATCCATGTTCAAATTTAAATTTTCAAAACAAACAATATACTTAAGATTTTAGATAAAATGCTCCCTTTTTGGTAACGGTATGCTCTTAAAAGAATGATCGGAGTACTAGGAGGTACTTGCTGGATAGTAACATTTAACGGATTCATTGTATTCTGGCAGAAGCGTGTATGAAGTGATGATGGTTGAAATATATATCGAGTGCTATGAGACAAGAAGAAATAAGGAGAGAACAATTGACATCGTGTTAGTACTGTAAGTTGCGAGATTATATCATGCGATAGTTTTTAACAATGATCTGAGAGGTCAAATGTGCTACAGATGTCTAACCACTACTGCACTTCTGTCTGCATAAAAAAATGAAATAGAACTTAAAAAAACATTTTTGACGCCGGATCCGGGCGTATCCGTATCATATCCGGCGTGTATCTGGATCCGAGACGTATCTGCGCAGATTCGGGGGGAGGGGGTTTCGGTATCCGTGCAACATAGTTTAAATTGCCTTTGGGATAATTTTGGGTCCCTAGGAGACTTTCACAACCTAGAAGTGGATTAATCCTAAAGATCAAAATCTTCTTCTAATGCTTTGGAATGGCATCTCTCTTACTCTATGGAATATTTGGAAAGAAAGAAATAGAAGAATTTTTCAGCAAATTAGTAAAGAGAATTCTTTTATTTGGGAGAAAACTAAAATTAACATAGCTGAAAGTTTAAAACACAAAATATCTTTGCCCCAAATTTTGTCCCCGGAGTGGGTGCATATCTTCAATCAGGTATCTCTGGATCCGAGGGATGTTACTCTACCCTAGTTGCAAATTAAACATAGGGCCATAAGAGAAAGTCAATGGAAAAGACCTCCTTTGGGTTATGGAAAATTGAATACAAAAGGAGCTTCTAGAGGGAATCCAGGAAGAGTTGTTATAGGGGGCATTGGTAGAGACACTAACGGTGAGGTGCAGTTCTTTTTTGCAGAGAATTTGGGTACTACTACCAATAATTTTGTGGAGGTGAAAGCAGTCCATAAAGGCATGCAAGAGGCTCTAAAAATTGGATGGCAAAAACTTCAAATTGAATCAGATTCCAAATCATTATGAATTTGTTATCCGATTATAGAATTGACTCTTCTCCCAATTGGCAAATTGCTAAAGAGGTATGGAAGATAAAAGAATTGAAGCAGAAGTTTCAAGAGGTTCAAGTGTACCACATTCCCCGTGCAAGAAATAAAGTTGTTGATGGGTTGGCGAACTAGGCCTTAGATAACAAGGATCTTCTTTGCTACTAAAATGGACCAAACGGGACCCCTTTTCTAACCTTTCTACGGGCATCTCTCGATTCTTTGCAGTTGGAGAGGTCATCTTGTTAGGTGACTTCAATGCACAAACCAAAACCTCCCGAGTTCCCTACATGAAAGGAAAGATGATGTTCTTTGTACCTCGAGAGTGGACCCGGTTCATCCATCTTCGAGAGAGAATCAAACGATGTGATAGGGCCCTTGACGGCTTATGGACGACACCTTTTACAGATGGGGGAATCCCACGACTTGTTGATCCTTAATGGCATATCTTGCTTCCCGGATTCCTAGTTCTTTACATGCAGACCTCACGGTGGTGGCACGAGTGTGGTTGATTACGTCATGACTACCCCCAACCTTCTTCCTTTTGTTCACCACTTTTCCATCTCCCCCATCCCCCTTGCTGACCATGCGGCCCTCTCCTTTTCCTTGGAAACTACCCCCCAGGACCCCTAGCCTCCCCCATTGCCCTTCACGTACCACCCTGAGATTCGACGACGGTGATCCCATTGCCTTCTCCTTTCATCTCCGTCAGTTTCTTCCCCCCTTGCCCCATTTTACCCTGCTCCCTACTGACAGGATGTACGACCTTCTTGCCTCTGCCATACATGAGGCAACCTTGCTCTCATACCCCCACTCCACCTCCAGACCCCGTAGCACGAGGACCTGCCCCATGAACCAATGGTATGATGATGACTGCAAAAACCTTCACCGCCAGCTCCGCCTCGCCTTTTCCCAGGGCCTCCCATCTTTCCCTTCCCTCAAAAATGCCTATCGTCATCTCCTTCGTCACAAAAAACGTACCTTCATTGCCCGAAGGAGGAGGGAGCTCCGCACCTCACTTATGCACTCCCCCAAACACTTTTGGCGTACCATCATTCCTCAACGCTCCCCTCTACCTCTGGATCTTGATCCCCACACTATGTTTACCCATACTTCCATCCTCTATGATATCCCAGGTCAGCCCCATATTCAGGTTGTGTCGCCACCCTCTACCTGCCACATCTTCACCTACACAAATGTTAAGAAGGCCATCTCAGTTCTGAATTGCAGCAAAGCAACGGATGAGGAGGGCTTCCAGGCAGAGTTTTCAAACATGGGACCAATATTATCGTCAACTATCTGGTAGTCCTTCTCAATCAAGTGGTGTGTACTAGTTTTCCACAGTCTTGGTCCCACCATATTATCCACCCTATTCATAAATTTGGTCCTACTTCTGATCCGAATAACTACAGGACGATTATGGTGGGTCACACCTTCTCGAAGTTGTATGCCACAGTTCTCCACATGCAACTTTCGAGTTTATAAAGCAACACCAGTGCAGGGCGAGCACGAGGCGGGGGTTCCAAACAGCTCACCAGACTATTGATCACATTCTCACCCTTCGTGCTATCATTGAGGAAGCACGTCATCATTCATCTAGAGTCTTCTGCTGCTTTGTGGACTTTCGGAAAGCCTTTGACTCTGTTCCACGGGAAGCTCTTTTCCATGCAGACTTAGAGACATTGGCATTTCCGAAACCCTTCTTGCCGCCATCACTCGGTTATATGAGGAGGTCTTGGGCCGCCTACGTACTATGTTGTTGGGCTTTCCGACTTCATCAAGAGCACCATTGGGGTCAAGTAGGCTGCCCCCTCTCTCCTACTCTGTTTGGTATTTACATTGATGAGCTAGAGGAGTTTCTCAAGGACCATATTCAGGACGAGACAGTTGTCTTCTTCACCAGGTTTTGATCTACATCCTTCTATTCGCAGACGATGTGGTTCTTTTGGCTTCTTCTGCGGAGGGGTTACAGAGACAACTGGATGCCTTAGCCCTTTTCTGTGATCATAGACAACTGACAGTTAACCTTGGTAAAACCAAAGTTATGATTTTCAATGGCCTGAAGACCTCAAACTTCCATTTCTTCTACAGGGAGAGGAGCTGGAGATCACCAGCTCCTACACTTATCTAGGAGTTCTCTTCTTTGGACCTCGTTTCAGTTTACGTCCGGCTATTCAACCCCGCATCAACAAGGGGTATGGCTCCTTACGATCCTTGAGAGACAGTGCTTCCGCCATCACTTCCAGGACACATTGTCCAAGATGTCCCTCTTTGATTCTCTTGTGAGGCCCATGGTTCTCTATGGTTTTGAGGTTTGGGGTCCCTCCCTTCTCGAGTTGGATTGGGCTGCTATTGAGCGAGTTCAAGATCCTTATGCTCAGACGGATCATCAAGTGTAAGGAAATTGTTCCCCACAATATCATCCTTGCCGAGTTTGGGGCTCACCCTTTCGACTGGAGGTCATCTTTGGTCTCGTCTCACTCTTGCATCGCATTCAGAGACTGTCAGATTCTTCCACAGGCAGAGACAGTACATCTATCTTGCCTACCATTCCTCGGAGGCCATTGCTCTATCGGCCATAAGACCATGCTGGTGTTGGTATGCTAGGTTTCCGTCTTAGGATCCTTTAGGGGGATCAACATGGACCGTCTCCCCCATTTAGCTACTCCATGGATGCTCCCACACACCTTCTGTCAAGTAAGCAGGACCTGCACAAAATCATCAGGGACGACATCTACAAACAATTTATCCAGATCACTTGGACCAACCCCGAGGTGAGCTACGTCCGAAAATGGCCTTCTACGCCAATCACTTTCTTGAGATCAACAATGGACTGATCACTCGTCCCACCTATATCTCCCGTCATTGGATGCATGCTCTTCGCATATCTCTGGGTCAGTTCAGAGTTGGCTCCCACAGGCTTCGAGTTGAGAGCGATCACCAGTTGGACCGGTCCGAAAGGATCTGCCAGCTTTGCTCCCTCCAGGAGATTGAGACAGAGGAACACTTCATTTTCAGGTGCCCTATCTACTATGAGATCAAAGGGAGGTTTCACTGTCTTTTCCGTGAACGCCCAACGTTCACGAGGTTCTTCAGATATTATGATCAGAGGTGTCTCGCCCTCTATTTACAGGAAGCTTTTAAGCTTCGCGACGGGATCCTCCATCCCCCTTCCAGGGAGACTACTATTCGGCAAATCACCTCCTACTTTGCTGTGCTCCCCAGTGAGAGGGGCACTGCGGGGTTCCCAAGAGAGAACCCCAGACTAGATCTGTCAAGACCAGGGGGGCTACTTCCCGCACCAAAGGGACCGGACTCGACTTAGCCAAGAGCCCCCACAGGGGCAATTCACCAGCCTAATCAAAGAGCTAGACTTTCTGCAGGGCGTATGTGTACCAAGCTTCTTCCAGCTCCTGACACCAAACATCAGCATATCACCAGATTTTTCCAGCCAGCTTCAGATGACAGTTGAGAGGGTTGGTGTTGAGGATCCTCCCTCCACCCCCTTTCCTTTGTACACTCTTCTTCTTTCTCCCGTCCCTTCGGGCCCGGGCTTCTTTTTTCTTGTTGTTTTCTGGGACCTTTTTGGGTTCCCTTGCTGCTTCTTCATTGCATTGTATGGTACAGTCCCATTGACCTACTTTGTGGTCATTTGTTGGACATTTAATATACTTATCTTATGGCATGCTTCCTACATGGTGATCCAAAGACTCCAACAAGACTTCGAGATATATTTTAAATATTGATTCCCAATCATGATTATTTCTTTAGCTCTTCTTTTGTATAATGCTCAAGCTTGGGCAATTAGCTTTCGTGCTTGGCGTAGTCCTATATGTAATTTTGATTCCCATCTAATATAATCTTTTCTTTCTGTTTTTTAAAAATGTAATATATATAAATTTTATATATTACTTCATTAGTCGTCCCCTATCATCCCCAAAATTTGGAGATTTTTGTCGTCCCTACATCTTGTAGTCTTAGCTAACTATGAATTTAACAAAGTCTAGTTCTTTGGTGGGCTTCTTTTCTTCTTTTTGTTTGTGATAAGCTTCAATCTTCTCCCATGAAGTTTTACATTTGTGAGCCTCATGGCTCCTTTTTAGCCACACCATTTGCAAAACAAATGTTGTTTGTCATTTTGCTTTTACCCACTGTTATTGTTATTTTTGCTTCCTTGACCCTTATTCCTCCCGTTTTTTCTAACTTCATTTTTAGAAAAAGAAGTCTTGGGAAGAACCCTTGAAAGAATTGTCTTTTTGATTGGCATAGCAAATGCTCTCTTGATGACTTAATTTTTCTCCCAAAGGCCTTTCTTTCTTTCGACCATCTTTTCAACCAATTGATCAAATGTGAGTCTATAATTGATTGCTTGCTTGTAAAGACTCCAAGTAGGATGAATATGTACAAAGAAGGGCTGTTTTTAATGTTGTCGGGTATATATCAATTTTTACCCCGATGGCTTCAACATCTTGCTTGATAGCTCACATTTCCAAGGCAAGACTAATCACATCACCATTTTTCAACTCAAGATTGAACAACTTCAATTGCATTTGTATGAACTCCAACTCTAAGTGAGAATCATACAAGTCCTTCAACTTATTGAATGATTCCCATGCAGAATCAAACCCTTGAATGTGATAAGAAACTTTTGCATCAGTTGAAGCCCTCATTAAGGCCAATGCTTTCAAATTCTTTTGCTTCTAGATATTGCTTTCTTTTGCATTTGTAGGCGGTGTTGGCTTTGTGTCCCCATTGCAAATGTCAAACCATAGATCATTCAAGATAAGTGTGTTTTCCACTTGCCGAGACCACCTAAACCGCATATCTTTGCCAGTCAAAGTTGTGCCAACAATTGATTTTATTGAAGTCATTTTGTACCAAGGAGATGGAGGGGTTCCTTATCACTCCAATAGGGAAATGAAAGAATCGGAGGGGAAGACAAAGAGTTCCTTCTTTGGAATCAAAGAAGTTGCCCATTATGCATGGATGAGGACAACTTTATAGTTAATACACAAATTTAAGTCAGAATTTTATTTTGCGATTTTGGGCCGATGAGAATGGTTTTATCATGATGTACACATTCTAAGCTTTGAAGCTAGGTAGAAAAGCTACGCCCCAGCACAAGGTAGCCTACTAGCTTTGTTCAATAATTTCTTCAAATTTTCTCCAAAATTGTCACTTGGATCAATGTATGTTTTGGCTTTTATTTGGACTTACAATCATAAACCTTGACTGCATACATGTATCACCTTTGACCACTCTCTCTCTTCTAGATCAATAGTTGTCCTAATATATGTGGATCTTGTTCCTACACTTCACGCAAATCTTGCATCAACAAATAGCAATGGCCCTAGAATTGGAGCAAGTTGGTCATTGACCAATAGACATGAAAGTTTCACAGCAATTTGTCCAACATAGATTTGGCACTTCATAAGATTCCTCTTATATGTGTGCTCAAATCCGATGGTAAAGGAACCAAAAATCTTCACCCAACAAGTCTCCTCTTTCTTCATTTCTTTTAGTGCTTCATATAATGTCTATTACTATTCATGGTATACAAGGAATAAAATGTCTTTTGTTATTGTGCTATTATTTCTTGTCATCGCTTCTCTATTGCAATTTGTCAAAGAATGCACCCTTTTTTAATATACTCTTATTAAGGTGGATCCAAGCAAGCATAATGTGGATTGATCAAATAGGGACATGATAAATTGACCGAAATGCAAATGATGAATAGTAATGAAGCGTTATACCAAAATTTGATTCATTGTGAACTTAGTGCCCACAGGATAATTGTGGGAAGGTGAGAATTCCCATCATATTGTTATCCTTGAAGGAAGGCAAAATGTCAATGCCCTCCCAAGTGCGACGAGGCTACAAGGAAGCCTCATATAACAATACAAGGGACCCCATCCATGAAAAATGTTCATGAATTTATCTCTAGTTAATGTTGGTGTATCTATATTCATTGTAATATAATTCATGGATAATGCATTTATTGGTACGTACTTATTCACATATTATTTATATAGAAGGGCATCAATCAAATTATTGACTTGATTGACTTCCGCTATTAATAGCATAAAGCAAACTCGCTCTACCAATTGCCTACTCTTTAGACCCTAAACTTAGACCCTACCTTATCACCGTGGAAGAAAGTTATATTGGTGAATTCAAGCCAAAGCTTTTGATCTAAAGAGGTAATCGTGTTGCATGTGTTCTAAATCTGTGTAAAGTCTTTATTTTAAGTGTTCATTGATTGATAGTATATACATGTATGTGAGTGTATGTTTTATGGTTGTTTATGGTGATTCTGGAGAATATTCAATAACTTTAATATGGTATCGAGCAATAGATGCTACATGTGTTCTAAATTTGTGTAAAAACTTTATTTTAAGTTTATTGATTTATTGTATATGCATGTATGTGGGTGTATGTCTTATGATTGTTTACAGTGATTCTAGAGAATACCTATAACTTTAGTATGGTATCAGAGCAATAGAAGTTTCACTTTTCTTGCATGCAGGTATAAAGAACATATCTAAAGTTTCCAATTTTTTCGACAAATTCAAATTTATTGTACTTATCATTTTTTTTGCAGGTTTCAATCCAGATTTAGTGGCCTACAACAAATAATCAATCTTATGCTCTCACCTTGCGCTTTGTGGGATCTAGATTGAATAGAATTTGGTAAACAAAGTGGGGTGCTAAGAGTTGAGTTAGTTTTTTTCATAGAAATTCCCTAGGTTAGAATTGTGTTATGGCAGTTGTAAAACTCAAAGGAACTGTCGTTCTAGGTAAATCAGTAATCAGTTTTACCTGATCTATGGTGTGAGGTGTACTGCCCCAACACTCAAGCCATCAAGCAACACTGTATACAAATTTTCGCTTCCACGTACCTCACGGTATATAAGAAGCGCCTAGGATTTTATTTCTTTTTGCCAATATGAAAGCCTTTCAACAGTTTGATCATGTGGTGTACGCCCCGTGAAGTTACCCTTTACATACCTCGAGAGAAGAAATAGTGCAGCTATGGGAATGGTAGAATCTCCGTAGTCAGCAGCCTAAAACATTGGTGTGGTTCACTATTTACAAACGAGATAAATATATCAAAGAGTATACAGATACAACACTCCCTAACCTAGTAATTCTTGAAACAGATTGGGTATACTTGGAAGTTTTGTATACTGTTGTCATACCTTTGTCCAAATCCAGAATCACTATTTCAGTGTCATTTAATAACTCTGATCAGTTACAGTACACAATTCCTATTTCAGTTTTGGTGTAGAAAACTTGCTGAGTTACTACACAAATTTTGTGTTACATTTATGTTCAAAACCTTGTTCAAATGCAGTACAAATTTGTTGTTTCAATCCATAACTTGTTCCAAATCGATAGTTTCAGAGACCTTGGTTTTTGATACAGTTTCAAAAACCGTTTTCTAGATACAGTTTGAGAACAGACCAATGAAAAGGCAGTGCAAAGGAAAGGTTTTGGCAGACAGGAAAAAGTGGAAATACTCTTTGATTCATGTGGAATTTCGCAATTTAAAGTGAAATTTGGGCCAGTAGAAAATGAAATGGTGTTTCCATATGAACTGAAAAAATAAGGAAAAGAAGATTTTGTCCATGAACAAACCACACCATTGCGATCCCCTCGTCATGACAACCGTTTAATGTGTATTTCCAGCTCTTTTTTAGGAAACAAAATTATCCGTTGATTGGTTGCATTTTTGTGAATTTCTCATTGAGACGATCATTTTAATGTGTATTTTCATAAACACTTTTTTAGAAGAAAAAAATTGAGGCTTTTTGACCTACAGCAAGTTCCTACACTTCACTATGGCTGGAAAAAGAGTTATTCTGACAGGTTCTAATTACTTTAGTTGGAAAGGTGACATTACTCATATCCTTAGCAAGGGTCTTTACAGCATTGCAATGAATCAAGAAATTGCACCTCGTGACCCTACATGATTGCCAATATTGTAAAACCGTTGTGATGAAGCTAGAGATATTATCGGACAGTTAGTATCCCCTAAGTTGAAGTTTCATTTTCAGGGTGAAATAGCACCTTATACAGATTGGAATACCTGGGAGGACCATTTTGGAAAGCATGGTAAGATGTGGGCATGCCAAATAGGAAACGAGTTTTCTTCTCTTAGTCCAAACAACTATTCTCAGATTGAGAATTTCATCACTCAAGTCAAGTGCTTAAGGCTTCTACTTGTTGGGGAAAGAGAAACAAAGTCTGATAAAAAATCATGAATATTTATCTAAATCCTTAGTTTTTATCTCAAACTACTACACACAACAAGATTCTTTAGGCATTGCATACATGGCAACAATTTTTGATAAGTTTTGTGAGAAATTTCAAAGAGAACAAGAAAAACTGATTTTTATTTGTGGCATACAAACTATAGGTACTAAGCAGCAGGGATTAGTAGTCAATGACTCTAATGCAACAGCACAGACTAACTCTGGCAAAAGCAAGAGCTCTATCAAGCAGCAAGGTATAGCAAATCCTAAGGACAATAAATCAGCTCTGCGAGACTCTTCCCATTGTCAAGAGAAAGGCAACAGGAAAATGAATGCAAAAGGTGACAAAGAATGTTGCCTGTTTTGTGGTAAAACAGACCATGTTGAACATTAGTGTTTCAAGAAAATGGCATACTTGGAAGAAGAGATGGAAAAAAATTCAGCTTCCTCCCTCTGACTCTTTTTGCAACAACAATCGACGGATCACCAATAAATGAATGGATTTTGGATTCACGGGCCTCCAGCCTTCCGGCAAATAAGGGTTCATTGTTTCGTACTCACAAGGACAGTCACATGACTCAACTTTTTGTGGGAAACAATACTCTCATTGTTGACGGAGAAGGGTCCATTAAGATGGAGAATGGCACTTTTGATGCAAGAGCATCCAAGGTTCAGGGAAATTTTGCAGCAATTTTGGCCGAATATGGGTGCGCGCAAAGTTGGAAAGCGTCTGAGAAGAAAGAGGAAGCACGGCAGAACAAGGGAAGTTTGCGCAGATGTGCACAATTGAAGTGGGCGGGCAATAGTGCGCGGTGGGCTTGCAAAAGGTTAGGCAAAGTAGAGTAGGTGCAAAGAATAAGGTGCAACGGTGTACGTAGGATTTTGGGACCATAGCAAAGTAGTTTGGCCCAGCTTAGAAGACTAGAGGCATATGGAGATTTCGTGAAGAGTTGTGTGCAATAAACAAGAGTGCACGGAGGGCGCTAAAAGATAAAAGCAAGGAGCGGATGTTCTAAAGAAGGCCCAGCAACCCAAGGATAGCACGCAGAAGGATGCTTGATTGAACTCCAAGTATAGAATGTGCAAAAGGATTACCGAGGCATGGCAAAGGAGAAAGAGAGCAAGAAGTGTGTGGCAGAATTGATGGTTGGAAGAAAACGACAAAAAAGGTCAGATCAGTTTGATCAAGGCGGTTGATAGAGACTGAACGGTCAAGGGAGCCCAACAACCAAGTCGACGTGGCACACCAAGAACATCCAAATGGCAGAAAATTGGTTTAGAGTATTTATGAGCTCGAATTCAACTTTGAGTTTGAGCGGGAAGATCTGGAAGCGTTTAGAAGGAGCCATCCAGGAGAGAGAAGCGGGAAAACATGGCTATTTAAGGAAGACAAGTTTACCATTTAAAGATTGTTGAGCCCAGAGCTTGGGCGGCCAAGGAAAAGAGCCGAAGTTGTTGAATTGTGGATAAAGGCACAAGAAAACCAGTTTAGGTTAGGTCCTTAGGAAGAACACCAAGAGTTTGTAAAAGCTCCATGATAGATTGTAAGCTCCATAGAGAGCAACTACATGTAGATGTCATTAAGGCTTTGACATTAATATAAGTCTACAATTTTTTGTGCATCCCATTGTGTGACTCTGTAGTGGAGGCGTGAGTACCACCCTTGCGCCAAGTTGTATCAGAGCTAAGCTACTTTCCCGCAAAAAGGAAGCAGAATAGTTGGCGTAACACCAAACATGAGGCAGCTAGTGAAGATATTGTGTTCTTCGTTGTGATAAAGGTGGGTAGAGAACATAAGAAGAGATCTCGAGTGTAGAGGCCAAAGGGGATAGAGATCTTGCATATGAAAGTGAGATGTTGCCAAGGAGAAGGGACATGTCCGATGCAACAATCATGGAAATGTTGGAGATATTGGAGGAGTTAAATGGTTTAAGGATCAAACTAGAGAAATTAGAAGAAGACCACCGGAGGAAAAGAGGTCTTATGGCTCAAAATGCCCACAAGGTGGAGAAAGACTCAATAAGGAATCTACAATGCATAGAAGATTGCAAGAAAGGAAGCAGCGTTGAGCGCGAAGAGAAGGGGAAAGGTGTGCATAGAGGCACAACCGGAAATGCGCGAGAAGAGCACAAGAGCGAAGAGAAAGAATGAGTGGGAGTACCGCCAAAGAATGTGCAATGGACGGCGCATGGAGAAATCTCACGAGTTGAGAATAGGGTGAAGAGAGAAGTCACCTAAAAGTATTCAAGCAATGTGCAAGAGTGTTGCACCAAGGAAGGCGGTTGTTAGAATGGAGGAGATGGTTGTTGTAGACCATGAGCACACGAAGGATTGTGCAAACCCACACATAGGGGTGAAAGGACAAAGAGAAGATAAGAGTGAGGAGATCGCGCACTTTGAAGAATGAAGAGCGTGCAGAAGGAGTCCTAGCAGAAGGCCCAGCGAGCACAATCGATTGTGCAGAAGAAGATGCTCCAACGGAAGGACAGATGGGGTGCATAATTGAGTGCACAGAAGAGGAGACCCTAGTGGAAAGGTGGAGTGTGGAAGATTGTGCGAGAGGAGAACTTCAGAGAACAAGAGTTGAGGAGTGCGCAGACAAAGGCGCGCATGGCAATGGGAGCACCATTGTAGAGGAAACAAAGAAGAAGGAAGAAGTAGCCCTAAAGGCAACTATAGTAGAGAGCGATCCACGAGAGGAGACAAATGAGAGTGTGCATGAAACAGAGCGCACTGGAGAAAGAAGAGATCCGCGAAGATCTCAAGGAAGCAAAGCATGCAAAGGAGTGCATAGGAGAAGAAGAGCGCAATCAGAAGACAGAATTGCGCGAAGAAGAGGAATTTGCCCCGAAGGCAACCAAGGAGGAGCGGTCCAAGGAGGAGACTGCAAGAGTGCGCAGTGTAGGAGGCACACAGAAGAAAGAACATGCAAACAAGGAAGAGCACGGAAGCAATACGAGAATCGTTGCGAGGAGATATAGAGGTTGCCCTACAGGCAACAAAGGAAGGAGGGGAGCATTGCGAAGAAGCTCTAGAAATTTTGCTCAAGAAAAAGTGTGCAAGAGAAGAAGAGAAGGAAAGCAATAGGGAAAGGTTGTTGCCAAAAGAGGGAAAGAAGATGTGGCACGCAGCCATGAGAGAAAATTGTGTAGTGAAGAAGCGAATGCGGTTGGAAGAAAAGGCACTAGGAAAAGTGCGCGACAATGAGGGCACACAAGAGAAGAAGAGAAGATGGCAGAGTAGCCACGAGAGAAGCGGAGGAAAGAAATCTGCGAGCAAGCAGAAAGCGGCCTAACAATGCACATGCGGAATGACGGCCAGCAAGGTCAAGAGAAGGAAAAGTGAAAGAAAAAACTGCAAGAGGATATTGAGCAAGGAGCTGAAGATTGTGCAAGGAGTGTGCAAGAAAATAAGCGCACAAGTATGGGAAGCGCCAAGCAAAGGAAGGTGAAGGTAGCAAAGACCGAGAGGTGAAAATCTATGGCGCACGAAGGAGGGAAGATGTGCGAGAACAGCGCAACTAGTAAGTGTGCAAAGAGAATGCGCAAAGAGGGGAAGAGGTCGGGAGAACAAAGAGGAAATTACGCAAGAATAGAGTGTGCAACGAAAGCCCATGAAAAGAAGTGCGTGAAGGATGAAGGTGTAAGGTAAGGAAGCCCAAACATGATGTGGGCGGGAGAAAAAAACCTCAAAGGCTTTAGACGGAAGTGGACGGACACATAGGTGAGCATAAACTAGCACAAAAGAGAAGTCATGGCAAGAATAGACTCACACGTAAGAGAAAGTCATGGCGAGCACGAGACTCATGAAGCATAACACTCACAGAGAAGCCTTAGTAGGAGGAGGACAATTCATGGCGAGCAAGGACTCGTAAAAAGGACGATTTGTGGCGGGCGGGCGCTTGTGAGCGAGAAGAAGAAATGCGACGAGCGAGAGACTCGCAAAGGATCAAGGAGTAAGATCCATTTGGGTGATGTGCTCAAACGTTGGTGAGTTTCACTCATTAAAGTACGCAGAGATAGCACGGAGGAGTCACCCGAAGTGACAAAGGACTGGAAGAGAAGCGTAAGAAGCACCAAGGCTACTATAAGGCTCATAGGACAAAGGAGCCAAAACTATTGGCCTCGGTAGTTTTGAAGGGTGGTTCTATCACTCACTCAATCTACTTGAGGTGGACCTCATGTTTAAGTACCTCGGATGTTTGATGTAGGAGCATCCAAGGTTCAAGGCAATCCTACACAAATTTTGGCTAAGTACGGCTGCACGTAGAAGTTGGAAAGCATGTGAGAAGGAAGAGGAATCGCGCAAAACAAGGGGAAGCTTGTGCGAAAGTGCGCAAGCACTTTGCGCAATAGAAATCAACAAAGGTGTAATACACGTAGAAGTGCAATTGAAGTGGGCACGCAATAGTGCACGGTGGACTTGCAAAGGTTAGGCGAGTAGAGTAGGCGCGAGCATAAGGTGCAGCGGTGTGCGCATAGGATTTTGGGAGTACAATAGGGTAGTTTGGCCCAAACTTAAAAGACTAGAGGCGCGGAGATTTTGCGAAGAGTTGTGCGCAATAAAAAAGAGTGTGCAGCAGATCCGAGAAAGAAAAAGGAGTCACACAATAACAAGGCCTACAGGACATGTGGATATTTTGAACAAGGCCCGGAACAAAAGCCCCGTACGTGGAATAATGCTTAAGTGAACTTGAAGTATGGAGTGTGTGAAAGGATCGCGAGAGGCATGGCAAAGGAGAAAGAAAGCGAGTGCACGACATAATTGGTGGTGTGCGTAAAACAACAAAAGAGGTCAAAACTATCTGATCAAGGTAGCTGACAAAGACTAAACTGTCAGAGGCCAACAACAAGGTCGACGTGGCACAAAGCAAGAAATGTCCGGATGGCAAAAAGGTGGTTCAAAGCATTTATGAGCTCGATTTCAACTTTGAGTTTGAGCGGAAAGATTTGGAAGCGTCTAGAAGGAGCCTGCAAGGAGAGAGAAGTGGGAAATCGTGGCTATTTAAGGAAGACAAGTTCACCATTTAGGGGTTGTTGAACCCAGAGTGTGGGCTGCCACGAAAAGAGCCAAAGTTGTTGAATTGTGCATGAAGGCACAAGAAAACAAGTCTAGGTTAGGTCCTTACGAAGAATAGTGAGAGTTTGTCAAAGCTCCACAATAGATTATAAGCTTCATAGAGAGCAAGTGCATGTAGATGTTGTTAAGGCTTTGACATTAATATAAGTCTACAATTTATTGTGCAGCCCGTTGTGTGACTCTGTACTGCAGGTGGGAGTATCGCCCTGCACCAACTTTCGAGATAACGTTTTCCACCCTCCAACTTTGTCTACAAACTTGTTGTCCATCTATTAGGGCACTCATTTTGATGATCGAAAAATTAATGAGTTTACCTCTAATGATGTTATCAAACATACAAAAAGACCAATTTGCTATCAGTAGCCACTTGCAAGGTGGATCATTGAGACAAATTGTACAAGTTTGAGAGTTTTGTGCTCAATCAACCCCCTCAAGTCATGATTGCACATGCAAATGACTTAAGTAAACTTTGGCACAAGTGTTTTGGTCATTTATACTATCGCTCAATGTAAAATCTCAATAAGCACAACATGGTTCTAGGGTTGTGAAGGTTTCCTTCACAAATGGAGTTTGTTTAGGTTGCGCACTTGGAAAACGACACAAGGATCCATTTCCCAAAGGCAAATATTGGAGGGAAAGTGACAAATTGCAGGTTGGTTCACAATGACCTCATGTCATTTCCGCATGTCTCCATTCAAAAACATAAATATGTGCTTATATTCATTGATGATTTCTCTCATAGAACTCGGGTGTACTTTCTATGAAATAATTCCTCGACCATATAGTCTACACCAAGAAAGTAGACAAGAAACCTTTGGTTTTGGTCCTCTATGTCGACAACTTAATCATCACAGGAGCTTCCACAACACAAGTTCACAATTTGGAAGCGCAGTAATGAAGTCTTTTGAGATGACTGACATGGGTTTATAAAAAAATTCCTTAGTTTTAAGATTTCAGTCTAAGAAAGGTATTTTTGTCCATCAATTAAAATATGCTCAAGACATTCTAAGACGTTTCAAAATCGAAGATCATGCAAAGTCTGCAGTGACTCTTTTTCAATTTGGGGTCTAACTTTCCATCAAGTGTTCATCTCCTTTGGTTGATGGTACACTTTATAAGCAATTGGTCAAAAATATACTATACTTGAATCATATATATCTTGATCTCTTTTCATGTGAAGTTTCTATCACACTACTGTCAAGAACCCCATAAACGCCATTAATAGGCTGCTAAATGCATTATACCATATTTTTGCAATCAACTAACAATGGGATTGAGTACGAGTCGAATGAAAAGCCTCAATTTTTGGTTACACCTCTAGGGAAATAGTAAAGAATCTTGCTTCGCAATGGGGAAACACCAAATGTAGGCTATACAAATAGTGATTGTGAAGAAGATCCAAAAGATTGCAAGTTGATCAGCAAGATACATCTATCATCCTAGGTCAAGGCTCGTGACTTGGTCTTGTAAAAACAAATACTACTATTGCTTTGCATACTATGGAGGCTAAGTATAGTGGAGTTATCGTTGTTGAATGTGAGCTAGTGTGGATTCAACGCATGCTTTTCAACTTCAAATTCCCACAAACCCAACCCACAACAATTTGGTGTGATAATCATAGTGCTATCCACATCTCTCACAACCCAATGGAACACCAACGCACAAAGCACATTAAGATTCATATACATTAAATTTGGTAACCAATACAAGACAAGGTCATTGATCTTAAGTTTTGTCGAATAGATGATCAAGTTGCAGACATCTTCACAAAGCCCTTGCTTGAGGCTCGATTTGTTCGGCTAAGGCAACTTTTGAGGGTGAAGGAAGGTGTCGTCAAGAGGAATAGTTCAATGATTTTTTTGTCCCTCCCTTCATCAAAGTACGTCTTAGTGGGGGATGTTAGTATATTTAATTATCCATACACTGCTGTATAATTTTAAGATGCACTTTGTAATATTCATTGTAATATAATTTGTGGATAATGCATTAATTAGTGCATACTTATTCACTTGCTATTTATAAAGAAGAATATCAATCAAATAATTAACTTGATTGACTTCCACTATTTATAGCATCAAGCATACTTTTTCTACAAGTTAACTACAATCTTCCATAAGGATGCTTCCCCCTTGAAAAATGCTTTTACTATAGACAGGGACGTCCATGAGACGACGAGACGCTGAAGGATCATCTCTCCACTGTGCCCCCAATGCCACCACCAGACAAGAGACATTCCTGGGATGTCTCTCTTAGAGAGGGGGTTCCAAGCATCTCCTCCTTTTGGGGACATTGGGGGGACATCATGACGTTCTAAAGACTTGAAGAGACTTTCAACTGAACTAGAAACTCCCAGCAGTCCAATGCATTAAAAACTTGCCAAAAGTAATTTTGTTTTTAAAAATCAGGCATTTATGTTCGAACCCCAAACCTCGCTCCAAATCACCGTCAAAGCTTGAAATCATTGAGCGAGGATGCAAGTTCAAAAATTGCATAGCACGAGGGAGAAAGAAAAGCTGCAAGATTGAGCATTAGCAAGAGGGAGAGCAACAACAAGAGGAAGAGCAAGTGCCAAGTCTTCATCGATCAACCATTCAAGTTTCAACATATTTATCAAGCCCTCAAGCCTTCAAGGTAAGCCATGGCCCGTCATCTTTTGGGATTGCATTTTTATTTTAAATTTTTAAATCATTAACTGTCCATTCCTAAATGACTAAATCTGAAATGAATGATAATGTGATATATTTTTTTGTTTTCAATTGAGAAATACAAAAATATATAAATTGTTCATAGAATCGTATATGGTTATAAAATATTAAAAAGTTGTTTTTAGAGTTTTGAACTGCTGTTTTTACTGAAAACAGCAATTAGACAACCCTAAACACAGCATTTGGGGGTTTAAATTTTGACATAACATTTATAACAGCTGTATTTTACATTTTTAAATTTATTTATTTCATTTATTTTAAAATGTTTGTTTGCAAATTTGAATAAATATTAAATAATTGATTAATACTAGTCAAATTAGGATTTTGTCTTTTGTGTATCCTCTACTTCTGCGCTTCGTGCGACCTGAAGTAAGAAAAACAAAAGTGAAATCCTTGTTTGACAAAGGTTGAAGAACAAGGATTTCTATTTTTGTATTTTCTGCTTCTATGCTTTGTGAGACCTAAAGTAAGAAAAACAAAAAGAAAATCCCAGAGTCTTGAGCCCTTGCATAATGACATATGTATGGTTTAAAAAATTAAAATTAAACCATAAATTTCATTTCTTGCAGTGTAACTATGAGTTTTCACAGCATGAGTGACTAATAGGGTGGGGTATAGGGAACAGATGGGGGAGAGGTAAGTGGGTCTATTGGGAGTGCACATTTTAATTGCCCTTCCAAGTTAATTGATTTTGCCAAGGGTCCCTTCAATAAGAAGTCTCCTTTAAGACAATTTGCAAACAAACTACAAGCAAAACCTGGGGTAACAGGGGCACTAGGCTGCAGAAGTATCATTTTTTTCAACTTGAATTTCAATACAAAAAAAGTTAATGCACACCTCCTTCACATTCAAGGCAACGGTATAGAGGTATGTGTCAAATTGTCACTCAAACAAAGGGCTGCCAAGAGGTCCTACTCCCACTAGTACTAAAACTTAAGAGGCATGAATTTCTGCATTTCCATTTAGGTTATGGGCAGCAGAGCCTAAGGGGAAACTTAGAATGACGAGTAGTAATGATACTGCAAACATGGTGGCAGAGTTATTTAAATGTACAAAATAGGGATAAGTCAGACGATGACATACTTTTCCAATGACATTCCATTCCACGTAGCTTGCTCTCCTTATCATACAGAGGCTATGGCAAAGATAATAAAAGCAGGACTCTCATATGTGCCACCAAGATGGACACAATTAGGGACAACAATTTTGGATAAGAACTATTCCAAAATTAATATTCTAATGGAGAAAATGAAGGCTACTTGGGTCGCTAGTGGATGCAACATAGTCATGGATGGGTGGACAAACATTAGGTATCATCCACTCATCAACATCATGGTCACACGTATAGAGGATCCTTACTTCCTTAAGGTTGTTGATTGTTCAAGGCACCGCAAGGATGTCAATTTTCAATTCCAAATACTTAGAGATTTTATTGAAGAGGTTTGGCCAAGAATGTGGTGCAAGCAATGACAAATGCAGCCCATGTGTGCAAAGTTGTAGGGAAGTTGATTGAGGCAGCCTACAAACATATTTGGTGGACTCTTTGTTGTGTGCATGCCATGAATAATGCGCTCAAGGAAATGGGAAAAATCGGTTGGACCAATGAGGTCACGAATGATGCTAGAGATGTGCAAATGTTTATCTAGAACAACCACACTTCCCATTTACTCTTCAAGACCTTCTCCAAGAAGGAATTTTTGAAACCTGTTGAGACTAGATATGCATCACACTTCATTCTCTTGGAGAGGATGCTTGAGTTGCTAGAGGCATTGCCACTAATGGTCATGACCATAGGGTGGAATCAGTGGCCCAATTCTAAGTCAAAGCAGAGGAAGACGGTGAAGGTGGTGGAAAAGAGTGACACTTTTTGGGTTGATGAGAAATACATTCTCCATCATTTCCCAGTCTTCAAAATCATTATTTATGGGGGACGCTGATGCACCTAGTCTTGGAGAGGTGCATGAGTGCATTGATAGTATACTTGGCCAAATGAAGGCCACTGTACAAGGGAAAGACCCCACATTGCAGTTCTACAATGAACATATTCAGCCAATCATTCATCAATGTCCATTGTGCACAATTGCATGTGCATTGAACCCAAAGTGGTACATGCAAAGGCTTGGCAGAGTTACCATTATACAAGATGGTAAAGGGTTCATAAAGACTATTTAGAAGATGTACAATCCTACAAATGTAGACATAATTCGTATGGAGTAGTCAAGATTTGTTATTCTAACAGATATCCAAAAGAGGTCAAAGTTGGATAGAATGATTATGACACAAGAGGACCCAATTGTGTGGTGGACTATGTTTGGGCCGACTTCTTTGATGACCACGCTAGTCATTCTTCCGTTGAGAGGAAGTAGTCCGCTTATAGCTTCCTCCACTCTATTAAGAGGAAAATGGTTACCTTTAGGAGGGAGAAGCTTGTAGTTGTACATAGCAGCTTGTGCCTCATTGACCGCACCACACTTATGTACGAGGAGAGTCCAACAAGCCGACGGGGTGTAAAGCCGAGAAACTAACAGATGTTGTTGATGATGTGGCACAAGCAAGATTAGTTGGTATTGGGACGAGCTTGACCTTGAGGAGCCTAGTAGTTCGAGGGATGAGAAGTTTGGCGGAGACTTTGTGGATGATTAGAGTTATTGGGACAAACATATTTGGTGGACTCCTTGTTGTGTGCATGCCATGAATAATGCACTCAAGGACATGGGAAAAATCGTTGGATCAAAGAGGTCATTAATGATGCTAGAGATTTGCAGATGTTTATCTACAACCACCACACTTCACATGCACGCTTTAGGACCTTCTCCAAGTAGGAATTTTTGAAACCTGTAGAAACTAGATATTCATCGTACTTCATTCTCTTGGATAGGATGCTCGAGTTGCAAGAGGATCGCAACTAATGGTCATGATAGTAGGGTGGAATCAATGGCCAAATTCTAAGTCAAAGTAGAGGATTAGAGTGAAGGAGGCGGTGAAGTTTGATACTTTTTGGGCTGATGAGAAATGCATTGTCTCCATCATTGCTTTGGTCTTCATAGTCATTAGATCTATAAACTCTAATGCACTTCGCCTGGAGAGGTGTATGAGTGCAATGACAAGATATACTTGGCCAAAAGAAGATTGTTGTACAAGAGAAAGACCCCACATTTTAGTTCAACAATGAACATATTCAGCCAATCATTCATCAAAAATGGAAAAAACTCAACACGCCCTTTGCACATGGCTACCTCTGAACCTTTAGTGGTACGTGCAAAGGCCTAACAAACTTACCCCTATACAAGATGTTGAAGTGAAGATGGGGTTCATAAAGGCTATTCAAAAGATGTACAATTCTAGAAATGTTGGCATCATCCGTACTACATGGTCAAAATTTGCCACTCTTAGGGGATATCCAAAAGAGGCCAAGATGGATAGGGAGACAATGGCACAAGAGGGCCCAATTTTGTGGTGGACTATGCATGGACTTACTTCTTTGACAACCACACTAGCCATTCATTTGTTATTCTAGATTTCTAGTTCTTCAACTGCTACAAGGAATTGGTCTACTTATAGCTTCATCCACTATATTAAGAGGAACAAGCATACTTCTATGAGGACGGAGAAGCTTGTAGTTGTACATGGTGCCTTGTGTCTCATTGACCACAACATGCTTACATACAAGGAGAGTCTAACAACCCGATGGGATGAAGAGCCAGAGGAGCCAACATAGGTTGATGATGATGTGTCACAGGCAGGGTTTTTGGTATTGGTTTGAAGGAGCTTGACCGCGAGAAGCCCAACAATTTGAGTGATGAAGAATTTGGCACGGACTTTGGGGATGATTAGAGGCATTGGGCCATTGGCCAATTGTATTTGAATTTTGAATGTAATCATCATTTTGAATCCAAATATTATAATTTTGATATTGGGCATTTTCATTCTTCAATGCAATGTGTTTAGTATTTTAAAGTTTCATTTGTTATTCCTTATACATTTTTATAACTAATTTTAACTACTATATGTATTTGCATTGGCGTCCCCACAACGTCCCCAAATCTAGGCCCTTGGTCTCCCCATCTGAGACTCCGTGGAGCTATGGTTAACTACTCTCCAAATCCTAACCCTAGGCATTTGCCTCATCTATATAAGAGCATAGAGAGAGACAGTGTTTGTTGTATTGCTATGGAATAGAGTTATACTGGCAAATTTATGCCACAGATTTTAATATAAAAAGGTACTCAGGCTACCAATGTTCTAAATCTCTGTAATGTATTTATTTTAATCTTTCATTGATTTATTGCATATGCATGCATGTGGGTGTATGCCTTATGGTTGTTTACAACGATCCTAGAAACTACGCAATAACTTTATTAGTTAAAGATGGATGATAGCACTAGAAAAGGGGAAAATCAAAATAAACAAAGTTGTCCAAGAATCTCATCTATTTCCATGCAAGAAGAATGTTTTCTCGTAGGAAGATTCCCTTTCAAACAGATCAACTTTTGGATGGCAAATAGAATGGAGATTGATCCTGGTGATAATACCATAATGTCAAAGTTGGTCTTGTCTAGAATAAAGTCTCCAAAATATACTAAAACTTATGCCTCATCTCAAAAACAACAACAGTCTTTTCAAAGCCAGATACAGTCCTTGCTCAAACTCCACAATATCACAAATGGGGTGGACAACCTATGCTATCCCATGGAAATGTTGGATGTCCATGGTGTGCAATGGTTGATGTGGATGCTGTTAACCATGGGGCTGCTGGTTCTTATCAGGATGGTATAGCTGAGAACCGTGTGAATGGCATTATTGTTGAGATAGCAGCTTGTGTGTTGGTGGTGTCCGAAGAATGCTTGGCACATGGTACCCAAATAAGCAAGAAAGGAGACCCTTCTTGGTCAAGTGTAGTTTTTGCGGTTTGCTTTTATGTACTCTTGGCATTTTGATGTAATTTTTCTCTATCTTTGATTAATACAGTATTTTATCCATACAAAAAAAGAGCTCTATATTTGTCTAGTTAAAGGACTTCAAGCATCTGCTGTGAAAATTTAAAACTGCTCTAAAATATTATTTCTTAAAAACACCATAGGCATCTTCTTTTCACTCTCAAGATACTCAATTTTCTTTCACATCCCACATGTTTGTAAACACCAAACTTATTGGAAATGCCTCTGTAAGAAGATATTATAATAGCAACACCCCTAAATACTCAACAGAAGCAAAATGAACCAGTTTGTTTTCCAACCAACAAAAACTTCTTACAAACCTGTGTTGTTTTACCACAGCCAGTTTCACCTGCTATAAGCACGACCTGTTCTGGAAAGAAATAAGACAATGCCGATGAAAGCTCAAGTCATTTTAAAGCCTCAAGGCAAAATAGTGAATATATATATATAGACACGATGTTTTATTTGTTTTGCAAAGATTTGACAAAAAGCCACCAAGAAACTAAAACAAAAGCTGACATTGGGTAGTTCACCTGGTTAGAGTCAACTGCCGATGTAATTGTATCCTTGAAAGATGTAATTGGCAACTTCAATCTTTCATCTGCTATCTGTAAAAGGGTATATAAGCACATCACTTAAATACACTTGCATATGCAAGATGTCAAACAAAGCACTTGATTAAAAGAAGTCATGTAAGTCAATAGAATACAAATTTGCATTCTTTTCTGCATATGCCAAAGTACTCAAATATTAAAATGCAAGGAAGTTTTAAAATCAGATAACAGAAACACTTTAATAAAACCACAGAGACTTTGGCAAACCTGTTGCAAAGCTGGGTTTTTTTAATTCTAGAAACAAGCATTTCCACTTGTGTGGCAATTTCAGATTGCATCAAAGAAGGCTTGCAAAAACCATGTTCTAGTGTTTTGTCTGATTTGGTAGACCTCTTCTCTTCAGCAGGACCTTCCTCCATTTTTCCGGAAAACTCTTCCTCTCTTGGAGGATATCGAGAAAAAAGTTCACTCAGAACACCCTGTGTTTCAACAGAAAATGATAAAGGTGTTGTTTGAGATTGCCCCTTCCGTGAGGGGCCGCTCTTATAAACAGAAACACATCGATTATCTCCGTTTCTGCAAAACATTATCAAAACCTTTAATAAGCATCAAATAAGAGGCAGAGTAGAAGAACAATCCAAAAGTTTCTGTTATCTCATAAAAAGATAATCTCTAGGTGTCATGGACAGAAAAAGAATAATTCTACAAGATTTTGCTGATGCAAAGAGGATACATTAGAAAATTCAAGAAATGATATGAAGTGGTACAAACATTTAAAAGCCCGAATAAAAGCATGAAAGAATGTATGGCAAATAATTTGCATGATAAGGCACATGGTTTACATAAGTTTCCCAATTAGATTTTAATTTTATAAACTTGCTTTGGAGCCACTCACCTCGATAATCAATTCTAATATTAATGTTACTACAAATATTTTAAGAGTCAAAGAGTACCTTGTATGCAATTTTCCTAATCTCTACCAGATAATATATATCGATTGATTAAAGCATTTCTCTTTCTACAA
This sequence comes from Taxus wallichiana var. yunnanensis, assembly GCA_018340775.1. NCBI lineage: Eukaryota > Viridiplantae > Streptophyta > Pinopsida > Cupressales > Taxaceae > Taxus > Taxus wallichiana. The sequence goes on from CM031238.1 coordinate 641,265,835, forward strand.
TTTGAGGTGTATTCTATTTTTCATCCCATTCGATATAAGCTATTGAGTACAGGAAACTTCAGAACTTCAAAAGCATATAAATATGATAATGGTATCCATGGATGGCTCCACATCATATTTTATGTTTCATTTCACGATTACATGCACAGATATATAGATAGATTGCTGCATGTAAAAAAATAGATACTTTTCTTTCAAAACATCAAGATCATAAAGCCTGTACATGTGTTACATTTATAAACGCTATATTTGTTGATACATATTGTTAGTCGTAAGTCATCAATTCAATACTGAATCAGGCATAGAGGCTATCTACCAAACTACTTTTCAATAGTTAATAGATTACCAATGAACTCAGAAGACGCTGAGAGAAAATCAAGACATTTTCTGTTATTATGAGTTTAAATCTCTACTCTTTAATGAAAAAAATATAAATCTTATAACATTATAAATAGTAACATTATTTTTTCTAACAGAATATTATTGCATCACATTTATTGGCTCGCATTTGATAACACATTACTATAATAGAAGAGCATGTTGTTATGTATCGTGTCAGGACAATTTAGAGGCATATTTTGAGAAGGTCCAGAAGCTACCATACACAAAAAAAAAAACAAAGTGTCAATTAGACCCAGGTTCAAAAAGAGCACATTTAGTATCTATGCCACTTGTTACAGCTTCAAATAGCAAAAAGCCTGTTCAATCCTCTGTAGGATATGACTTACAATCCAATAAATATATACAAAATTGCAGCAAATAAAAATTCTGATTTTTCTGGAACTAAGCCAACTAGGGCAGCGAACTGAATTTTATTGATAACTCACAAAATACTTATCCAAATCCCACGAAAATTTATATAGAGCTTGCTACAATGATAACAAAGACTAGGAAAATGTTTTTGGATATTATGAATAGTCAATAATTTTTAGAATGCCCTAAACTGTTGGAAATCTTCAAAAATTCATAACTTTGCAAATACAATAGATAAAAATCTGAATTTCTAGAAATAACATCTACAAATGATATAGAAGAGAACCCAACCTCCAGATCGGAAAAACACTTGGAAACCTCTTAAAAGTTGCTGCAAAACCCTAGGGCTGACATCACCCTAAGGGAAAGGCTGAAAATCCACAAAAAAAGTCTCTAAAACCTGTGCCAAACTCTGCTCTAAATGTTGCAATTAATCTGATCTGAAAACCCTTGGAATCCCTCTCTCGGTATGGAAAAATATCTTCTAAAACCCTATGAAAATCCTTCTTGAAATCTCTGAAAAATATGTCTAAATATCTGCCTTGAATCAGCTCCAAAATGACAAACTAGGGTGGATCTTTCACCACCGAAGAGTGCCCTACTAGCTAGGAGTGGATCTCTCACCACCAAAGCTAGGGTTCCTGTGGGATTTTACTCCACAAGCAAGAAGAATGCAAACAAGTTGCTCAATAATAAAATATGAGTGTGTAAGAATGAGCTCTATTACTCCCCCATACCTCCTTTTATAACTTCCCAAGCAACAAGAGGCCCAAAAAGACCCCAATCGACCCCTTCTAGGGAGAATCATAAAAACATAAAGTAACTTAAGTTACTTTTATCCCCTAGTCGCCAAAAAGGGACTTAAGTAACCCCCAACGCAAGAATATAACAATAAAGTACCATATAGTCACCCAACGACAAAATATAACAATTATTACCACCAAGTCGTCCAACTTAATGTCAACGACAAAATATAACATAAAGCAAGGTGGTAATCAAACATCCATACCCAATAGCCTCCAATGTCGTTAGCCCCTCGGGTATGACCAAGGCTAAGATGAAACGAAAAAAGCCTCCTAGGCCATCTGCTCGGAATTGGGGACATTACAGTCCTCCCCTCCCGAGAAATGCTTGACCCCAAGCATTATCCTGCCATGTTGTAGAAACTGAATACCACAAAGTAAGTTTCTCCACCTCACCTACGCAATCAACTAATGATTGGTGTGATCCGAAGTAACCAAGACACCCCATGTAGTCATCATGACCTCTATGTCATATAGAGAACAATGTTGTCCTTGAAGTAGAATGATGCCCAAACCGACTCTCCACTGGTACCCACACCAAGACTGCCAATCTGTCCAATCCCTGCCAATGTGAAGTTGTCATCATGTGATCACTCACTACCTCTCCAATCAACTCTTGGGTACGAAAGTCCACTCTGAATCTTGTAGAATCCCCTTGGATCAACCTATGAAACAACCTGTATACGCACAAAGTGTGCTAACTCTCCCACATGACCCACACTCGTGTGAGAGTAAGGCTCCTCATAGTGTATCTCAATGTGTCCCATGGGGAAAAAATCCCAAGACTCCAGTAAATGGTCAACCAACAATGTCAACTCTACATAGTTCACCTCTTGTGATGAGTGTGAACCTACTGAATAACTAGGTAACTGAGTCAACTTCGTCCCATCGCTGACTAGCACATGGGTGAAGTGCTCACCATGCATAGAAGCAGTAAACTACAAAGTGTGCTAACTCTCCCACATGACCCACACTCGTGTGAGAGTAAGGCTCCTCATAGTGTATCTCAATGTGTCCCGTGGGGGAAAAATCCCAAGACTCCAATAAATGGTCAACCGAAATGTCAACTCTACATAGTTCACCTCCTATGATGAGTGTGAACCTACTGAATAACCAGGTAACTGAGTCAACTTCGTCCCTCCACTGACTAGCACATGGGTGAAGTGCTCATCGTGCATAGAAGCAATAAAATACATAGGAGTGTTATCCATGTCGACTCAAAAATGATGAACTTGTAAGCTTTGATTTGTCATAATGACAAACCATACATCCTTGTATAAAGTTGAGGATATCCTCCCTCAACCCATGCCATCTAACCCTCTCCCATATGAACCTGTAGGTCTCATCAAAGCTCAAGTGTCCAGTCAAAGAACAATGCACATGTCGCAGTATCTCCATCCTCAACCATGAATCTGACACAAGGTACAATTTGCCCTGATAGAAGATCATCTCATCCTCCAATCTGTAGTTGTCATCCTGTATGTGACCATCCAGAATCTCACAAGTGTGTCGGTTCTTGGAGTACTCAACAAGCAAATGAGATCTCCAATCTACCAAAACCTCATATAACCAACACAAGGATGAACTCGGGTGATCTGAACCCGTAATCCCAATCTCTGTAACCGTCTCCTATGCAACACTACTGGTCACACCCATACCCATCAAACTCCACATCGGTCCGCAATAATAAAACCCCTCATCATGCCGAAAAGTCCTCTCCATCCCCTCAGCTACAACCACTCTGGGTGCTCCTGTAGATAATCCCCTCAAGATCACATTCCTGCCCTCGACTTAAACTTTAGTTCCATCATCTAAAAGTTAGTCCGAAACTCACCAAGAGAGTGAAGCCACTACACTCCCAACACTATGTTGGTCACTCCCATACCAACAATGTGGAAATCATCGGTAACTGTGTAGTTACCCATGGTGATGCTCAATTGTGGAACTCTCCGTGTGCATCTCATATACTCCCGTTGGCTACAACAATGTTGAAGCCCTCAAAGTCCTCTCGTCTGCAAACCTCGTCTCTCAACCAATGATGCATCAATAAAGTTGTGGGTAGCCCCACTATCAATGAGTACCACTACTCGTTGACCCTGCATAACTCCTCTAACCTTGAATGCCTTGTACATCAGAGTACTAGACAATGTAGCTATAATCTCCCGAGGAAAAGTCTCCTCCTCCTGCTCCACATCAACACTGTCCAACGCAACTCCATCTCCATCATCCATCTCGTGGGTCTCTAACTCCTCACCTCTGTCACCCTCACTCTCCTCGAAGACCTCAATGAATTGGGCCTTCCCTTTCCTGTGCAATCATGCCCTAGAGCCCAAGGTGTACGGCAATCAAACATAGTTTCTTTCGCCTCAACTCATCCCTAAGCTCTCGGAAATGATTGGCTTCTTAGCCACCTCCTACCTCGGTGGAGGCTCCTTCTGCTGAAGTTCGTCTGGTCTAGATGGAGGCTCCCTTTGCTGAACTCGAGGTGGAAACCTTGACTTTGGAGTGGCTAACTCCAAATCCCATGCTCTCCTAATAGCATCATGCAATGAAGAAGGCTCAAATGCCTTCACAAATCCTCGCTAGTGCATCTTGTCAACCCTGCTATGAAAAGTGAGGTCAACCTCATCTCTGAAACATCAGGAACCATAACCGATAACCTCTAAAAATCTGCATGATGTACATGTCTAAAGAACCTGTCTGTCTCAAATGAGTCAACTCCCTGAAGTGCCTGTCAGGGTCCCTCTATCTCAAATCTGCTCATCAACCTCTGGGTGAACTCCGCATATGTACAAATATGCATGTGTCCTGTGTAATAAGGCCATGATGCCACCAGTCATGTGCATCTCCCTCAAGGTGTAGGATTGCAAACTTAATTGCATCCTCCTCGCACATGGGATTCAAGTCAAAGTATGTCTTCAACTTCTAAATCCAGGATTGCGCGGTACACTTCTTAGAACCATCAAGTGTGGAATGGAGATTTGTCCCAATCTCCTCTGTAACTCAAGCACCTGCATCTGATGATCTCTCTTGGGCCTACTACCAATCTTCATTTTGCAGTACTCTTGGAATGGCATGTTATCTCGAAACCTTCGCTCAAAGATTGGTACCTTTCCCAACAAGACTCCTCATCCAAAACATCTGTTGGTTGCCTTACCTGTGAAACTTCTGGATCCTTCAAGAAAGAGGGTTCTTGAAGTCCCAAAGACTCTATAGAAGTGTGGGGAGACCGCTGCCCTCCATTTCCACTTTCACCTCTATGGACCGGTTGTCCCATATTGCTAGTTTCCCCCTATCTGCATGAGTCTCAATTCTACCCTGTGCTAATCTCTTAGTGAGTTGGCTCAAATAGAGATTAGTAGTTTCCTGTTGCTTCACCATGTTGGTGAATAATTGTTTCATCAAATCAACACCCATATCTTCACTGTCACCCATCTTCTCAACCCAACAAGCTAGAGGAACAACTACTCTGATACCACTGAAATATCCCTTGAGGGATATGACTTACAATCCACAAAATATATAAAAATTGCAGCAAATAAAAATTTTGATTTTTCCGAATTAAGCCAACTAGGGCAGCAAACTGAATTTTATTGATAACTCACAAAATACTTATCCAAATCCACGAAAATTTATATAGAGCTTGCTACAATGATAACAAAGACTAGGAAAATGTTTTTGGATTTTTCTGAATAGTATATGAATGCCAATAATTTTTAGAATGCCCTAAACTGCTGGAAATCTTCAAAAATTCATAACTTTGCAAATACAATAGATAAAAATCTGAATTTTTGGAAATAACATCTACAAATGATATAGAAGAGAACCCAACCTCCAGATCTAGAAACAAACACTTGGAAACCTCCTAAAAAGTTGCTGCAAAACCCTAGGGCTGACATCACCCTAAGGGAAAGGCTGAAAATCCACAAAAATGTCTCTAAAACCTGCGCCAAACTCTGCTCTAAATGCTGCAATTAATCTGATCTGAAAACCCTTGGAATCCCTCTCTCTGGTATGGAAAAATATCCTTTGAAACCCTCTAAAAATCCTTCCTGAAATCTCTAAAAATATGTCTGAATATCTGCCCTGAATCAGCTCCAAAATGACAAACTAGGGTGGATCTTTCACCACCGAAGAGTGCCCTACTAGCTAGGAGTGGATCTCTCACCACCGAAGCTAGGGTTCCTGTGGGATTTTACTCCACAAGCAAGAAGAATGCAAACAGCAGTTGCTCAATAATAAAATATGTGAGTGTGTAAGAATGAGCTCTATTACTCCCCCATACCTCCTTTTATAACTTCCCCAAGCAACAAGAGGCCCAAAAAGACCCCAATCGACCCCTTCTAGGGAGAATCATAAAAACATAAAGTAACTTAAGTTACTTTTATCCCCTAGTCGCCAAAAGGGACTTAAGTAACCCCCAATGCAAGAATATAACAATAAAGTACCATATAGTCACCCAACGACAAAATATAACAATTATTACCACCAAGTTGTCCAACTTAATGTCAACAACAAAATATAACATAAAGAAAGGTGGAAATCAGACATCCATACCTAATAGCCTCCAGTGTCGTTAACCCCTCGGGTATGACCAAGGCTAAGACAAATGAAAAGCCTCCTAGGCCATCTGCTTGGAATTGGGGACATTACAGAAACCTACCGCCTATTGAAAGTCTTGACAGGTAAGTATCAATAATATGAGTACTACGAAAATGAATAGCATAAGTATAATGTATGATGAGAAGAATAAAATAATAAGGACAATATCTAGTTCATTTGTCACAGCCTTAGCAGCAGTTTCTCCAATGTCCTGTAATTATTGAAAGGAGGGTCCAACTTACCTTTGGGTTTAACAAGGTAAGACTGCATATGTCCAAGAGCCTAATAAGAACATGAAAAAGGTCCTTTAAAGATCCCAAAGAAGCTTGCACTTGCAACATGATGAAACTGGTTGCTGCTATTACAATCAGCTATAAGTAGTCCTGTAATCGTTGAAGATACTATCAACTTGTTCCACCCATGCTTTCAACTTGTTTCAGTAAGAATTGTTACTTGAGTTGATAGATGTGTTGGCATCATTTACCTTTTTAGTGTGATGCGTGTACATTTTCTAGCTCTGGTCCATAAAAGACTTTTATACAGCTGGCCCTGGGATGGCTTTGACACAGATACCCACTACAACAATTAAATCTTGACTGAATACACCTATGAGCTCGGTGTGTTATGAATATTATTTTAAGGCTTAAATAAACGTTTGCATAGTTTTATGCACTGATTCGGCACGGTTTTATGTGCAGGAGACATATCAGCTTGGTGTGGATGCTATCGTTGTTTTTTTAGGCGAATACGCATGTATGCATAGTTTTATGTCTTGATTAGGCACGGCTTTGTGTTCAAGAGACATAAGAGGATTGCATGAGTAATGTCAATTCCAGCTAGAGGCAGTAACTGATTCAGTGATTTGACACTAGCTCCGACATACCTAGTTAGGCATGGATATAACGTGTTTGGCACATGCTTATTCTTACCTTTGGTAATGGAGCCTGAAGGCACACAGGAGAATTATCACAGGCCATTGAAATATGATGAACAAATGAAGCCACAAGTACGCCAACACTTTACCTGAAATTGCAAGGCATGGCATCAATCATAGGACTGGAGTTCTTACAGAAGTTTTGGAATGGTTAATGTTCTATCTATGCTGATTTGGTGTGGACAAGTAGTTCAAGTACATTACTTCAAGTGTCACGTCCTCTAGGTTTGATAGGATCACATTGTATAACTTGCTCTATTACAACTTCTTCCTAGTGGTTTGACCAGCAGGTATTTACGAGCAAGATGCTCCTACTGAGGTGTTTTTTAGGAACAAAACACTGAATTGCGCACAAACATCTCTCTCCAGGCATCAGTAGTTGAGCCTTGAACATCTATTTGGTCTGATATTGCAACCATCTGAATGAATATATATATATATATATATATATATAAAGAGAGTGCTAAAATTTTATATGGTAGAAGAAGCATATTTACATCCTTTTTAGTAGCTCATATTTAACTATATAGCATATATCAGATCACTCATAAACAATAAAAGGTTATCAAATACTTTGTTTTATAAGACGAAGATGCAGATACATACATTTTCACAGCTGCACACTTAGTTCATGAAAACTGTTATTAATCCCTAAAAGGTATAAAAGAAAGTAAACACGTCCAGTCTGCATGCTTGCTAAAGTGGATCTCTTACGTTTGAGGAGTGCCACATTACATAACTTGTTTTATTATAAGTGCTTCCTAATGGTGTGATTGGCATTAATTTGAGAGCAAGAAGTTCCTACTGAGGTGCTTTTTAGCAACAGAAGATTGAACTGCTGAAATGCAAAACATACATTTCTCCAGGCATTGGAAGTTGACATTTGGCATCTATAGTCTGACATTACAACCATCTGAATGGATATTCACAAAAATATTTCAACAGGGAGTAATCCTTTTTAGTAGCTCTCGTTTTAACTATATAGCATATATCAGATTGCTCCAAAACCATATAGGTTATCAAGTACTTTGTTTTATAAAATGAAGATACATTTGCTTTTACTGTTGCACACTTGAACATCTCTTTGGTCTGATAGTGCAACCATCTGAATGGATACATATATATAATACACACACACACACAACACAAACACATATAAAGAGAGTGCTAAAATTTGATACGGTTGGAGAAGCATATTTACATCCTTTTTAGTAGCTCATATTTAACTATATAGCATATATCAGATCACTTATAAACAATAAAAGGTCATTAAATACTTTGTTTTATAAGACAAAGATACAGATACATATATTTTCACAGCTGCACACTTAGTTCATGAGACCTGTTATTAATCCCTAAAAGGTATAAAAGAATGTAAACACGTCCAGTCTGCATGCTTGCCAAATTGGATCTCTTAGGTTTGAGAAGGGCGACATTACATAACTTTCTTTATTATAAGTACTTCCTAATGGTGTGATTGGCATTAATTTGAGAGCAAGAAGTTCCTACTGAGGTGCTTTTTGGCAACAGAAGATTGAACTGCTTGCAAATGCTCACAAACATACATTTCTCCAGGCATTGGAAGTTGACATTTGGCATCTCTATAGTCTGACATTACAACCTTTTGAATGGATATTTACAAAAAAATTTCAATAGGGCGTAATCCTTTCTAGTAGCTCTCGCTCTAACTATATAGAATATATCAGATTGCTCCAAAACCATATAGGTTATCAAGTACTTTGTTTTATAAGATGAAGATACATTTGCTTTTACCAAATGTGGGTCAATGGGACTCGAGGATACATCCAACCACAGATGTTCTAGTCTGTATGCTTGCTAAATTCAATGTCCTTATTTACCCATAATATGGAAAATAAATCTCAATAGTGAGCTTTCTGAAATCTACGAATCTTATCGAACTCCAACTGTGTCTGTCTTCCCATCCTCATACCTCATGGAAGAGGCTCTCACACCATGTTACGATATTAGATGTGGTATGTAAATTAATAAGGCCAAATATGAATAATAGCCCAAAATATAGACAATGGATTTGCTTTGATGCCCATTAGCTTTTTTTTAATTATTATTGGGTAAAAGAGAAGGGTTTTGAAAAGGTCCCTCTCCCTTGTGCAAGCTCCAATAGGATTTATAACAATGAAAGAACACATAAAAGAGGTCCACATGCAAGATCACGAAAACCAGCTGACAACCAGCAGCTATAAACCAGCCAAATAAAGGCACGGTACAAAAAGTCCACCAAACAACAAACCTCTCGGATGACCCTCCAAAAGTGTGTTTTGAAAGGGTCCCCTCCCTTAATACAAAAAGAACGAAAGATGAGACAATGAAAAGCCCAAAAGACAAAAATCAACTACATACAATATATACAAATTAAACTAACTAATGGCTTTCCAATTATCTTATGACTCTTGGACTTCATGGCTATACAACTACCTTATGACTGTTTAACTTCTTTATGACCTTTCAACTTTCCTAGTGGCTTTCAACTTCTATAACCCAATGCCTTACAATGCTTACATCACTCAAAGACTTAAAGGATCACCCAACCCTCTACCTCAAGCAAATCAACTACAAAGAAGGAATCAAAGACCAATAGAAGTATAACTAGTTGAGAATATTCTTTTCCCCCTCTACTAAGAATTATTTCATGTTTTTAGCATACCATGCATCATCATAACTCTAAGTTTGTTGGAATTTCTAGCTGACAACCTTACATCCTCTACCCCTAGTTTATTGCTTGTATCGGGTCCCTTTTTTACATCAAGTTTGCTAAAATATGAAAGTGGGAGTCCCTATAATGAGGTCATCCATCATATTCATAGCTGTCACAATATTTAGTCATTCCCTAGACCTACACATGGTCCTAAAACTTGTAAACCCGTTGTGCTTTAAGCATTGGTAACCTAGCAAAAAATGCCTTCATATTCCACATATAAAGTATTTGTTAAATAGAAACATGTCCTAAAGAAAAATATTCCTCCTCTAGAGACTGATCTTCATGTTCACAATAGCAATGCAATGGCATGCCCCGCAGTAGAGTGCAAATGCAAGCTCTCTTTACAATTATAGACCTACCAATCAACAACAATTTGTAAATACTAACAAAAAGAGAACTATTGTTACATCAAATTTGCTAAAATATGAAAGTGGGAGTCCTTATAATGAGGTCATCCATCATATTCATAGCTTTCGCCATATTTAGTCATTCCCTAGACCTACACATGATCCTAAAACTCATCAACCCGTTGAGCTTTAAGCCCTCATAACCTAGCACAAAATTGCTTTCATATTCCACATAAATAGTATTTGTTAAATAGAAACATCTCCTAAAGAAAAATATTGCTCCTCCAGATATTGGTCTTCATGTTCACAATAGCAATGCAATGGCATGTCCCAAAGTAGAGTGCACATACAAAGCTTTCTTTACAGTTATAGACCTACCAACCAACGACAATTTGTAAATACTAACAAAAGGAGAACTATTGTATTTGCAATAAAACTACTAGCGATACAAAGTCCAAGAGCAATTAACTACAGATGGCTCAGTTTCACAAAGAGAGTAGATACTCTTCATTGTTTAAAATTAAAACATAAGAGCATTATAATCAAATGGCATTGATACTCGCGACCTGCATCGTGGTTGGATGTTGGATAATATTTAATTAGGAATAACAATGGATAATTTTTATAATCAACAATCATGCAACCCACGACACCATGAGGTGCACATCTTATTTTCTACAAATCACAGTATGTGGAAACTATAATTAGAATTTAATGATGGATAAGCTTCAAATCAAATGAACCAAATATATAACTAGTGTTATAATTGCATATTTGTATTCCAAATATTTCTCATCACCTAGTAGAATAAATGTAAATTGTATGTAGAAATTATAGGAAAGATGCGTATGAATAATTCATACAAGATACACACCCAGAACTTTTGGATTTGAAACCCATTTTCCTGCTCACTTGATGCACCACTGCCCTGTCATGATTGCTCAAATCATTTTCAAATGTAAGCACTGCAAAATAACAATATGTTAGTTGCTATCTGTATAAGATTTTCCGCATCCATAATTCCTCCAATTATAAAGGCATGGCAGAAATAAATCATACTTACAAGGAGACCAAAGATGTCAAATATGGCTTAGCCATCATTATATTTAATACTCAATTTGTGATTCTTGATTATGATCATTTAGCAGTACCAATACAAAGATAATTTCAATGTCCTCAATCTTAATAACAGAGGCATACAGGAAGAGCTCACACAGACAAAATCAAGAAAGAGATTTCAGCCTCTCAATCCTTGCTAAAGATAAGAGGATCATATGAAGGTCATATGGTCATATTTTTCATGCCAAACAGCTATATAGATAAGAAAGGCACTAACAATATAGCAGGAGAGTTGAAGAAAAAATAATATTAGCTCATATTTTCAGAAATTTCTACAATCTGCAAAAACTGCCAATAACATATGAACATTTTCATTCCTTCCATTTGAATAACATTATTAACCATAAATACACAAGGAACAAGATTGGGTTGAAGAACAATTCAAGATCTTGGTATGCATACATTGACGAGTGCTTTGCTTTCCATGGATTCACTAGAAGTGAACAAGATCACAATTTGTATGTTGAAAATGAAAAAGTTTGAGTTTGTTGTAGTTGCACCCCATGTAGATTAAAACTAAATGTAAGTATCTCAAACAACATTGAAAATTTCTAGGGATGTTTGATCTATAGGTCCTTTTCATTACTACTTAGGCATGTAAGTATGGAAAATCAATTCATGTGTATCTCAGTCTAAATATGCCCACAGTCTATTCCAACAACTTTACATGCAGGATTATAAACACATCTACTCCTATGGAAATTGGTGTTAAGTTGAAATTGGTTCTAAGTTGATTACGAAAACACGTGATAAATTGTTCATGTATCTTTGTACAGGCAACTCATGGGAGGTTTCATTTGTTTGACTACCACTAAGCCTAATATCCGTTTCTTTTTTAATCAAGTCACCATTCACAAGTGCTCCCTCCATCTCTCATTGGAAAGATGCATCGAGGATTATGAGATACATGAAGCACACTATCAAATTTAGACTCCTCTTCAGTAGATGTGATGAGTTCAAACACCATGGCAATAGTTACTTGATTGAATTGGTGGCATTAATGGAACAAAGCATGTAAAGACACTTCACAATTTCATTCAAGAGCAGTCGCAATGCACAATCTTGTGCTCAGCTGAATATAATTAAGTCGTCATTATCACCAAGGCATTGAGTACAAAGAAGGATAACTTTAAGAAGTATCCATGGAGAAGTTCTTCATGTGGGAGAGTGTGAATTATACATTATCGGGAATGTAAAAATAATGATTAATTCCTATGTCTTGTACCAGTTGTGATTGTTTGAATAAGAAATTGTGTTGGGTAAAGATTGTCAAACATTGATAATAATTGTGAGACATGGGAGGCTTATAAGGTATTACATGCGCTAGAAGCATTGCCAATCCAAGAAAAGGTCTTGGGGTGAAAGCCTCTGAGCTGATGTGTTAGCATCAGCTAAGTCACAAGGTTCATGTTTGTGTTTGTGTTTGGTGAGGAGGATAAAATTCGAAGAAATTCACTAGCAGATAAAATTAGGAAAAAAATCGTGAACGAGTTTGAAGAATCTAATTTAATAATGAAATATAATTTTAATGCTTAATTCTTTTATTTAAAATTAGATCTAATACTTAATTGCTATATTTAAAATTAAATCCAATTAAAACACCTAATTTCTAATTTTAATATATGCTAATATCTTAAGTCTGAAACTAAACTTAATACTAAACGAAATATTAATAAAAACTAATATCTAATTTGAAAATTGAAGTATAATGTCTAATATTTAAAGAAATTAGTATCAATATTTTGAATGACGTAATTTTAGCCTTTCTAAAGTTATTAATAATTATTTATAATATTCATATAAACATATTTGTAATTGTATATAAATATCTTAATAGATTATTAATCAACTATTAATGTTTTTAGAACTAAAATTAAAAGTAATTTAGAAAATTTAATGCCTAAAGTTCATGTTTTTAAATTAGAACTGCAAAGAAAAAAAGAAAAAAACTAATTTATAAAGTTGAAACCTAATGCTAAATCCTAATCATAAAAATAACTTAACAAAGCTAAAACGTATGCTAAAGTTGAATCGTGAAAGAGAAGACTAACTTAAAAATTTAGCCTAATTTATTGCCCTGTCGTGAATGACGAGTATTGAATTGCAACTACGCAATAGCAAGAGCTCCAGCAATGAATTCAATGGATTCAATCAGCCAACTAGCTGCAGATTGTTCAGTCAGGTGTGGCGTCCATGCAAACTGATGAACAACAGTCACACTAACTGACACTCAGCACAGCAAACAGGAAAGATATAAAAGAAGTAGAGAATGATTGCAAAAGCCCTAAAACAGTTTTTATCTGCCATTTCTAAGGATTTTAGGTTTTTCTTTTAAACTACCTCATCCAGATTCATACTGTACAAAATTTATGGCGACATTAGAGGAATTTCTATGGTTTTTATTAAGTTCGCTGAATTTCAAATTTCAAGGAAGAAATTTGACAAACTCAGTGACACTACTCTTAAGTACTTGCATCACTAAGAGGTGTGTGTGAGCTTTGTGGGTCCCTTTACCTTGTGATTACTAGTAATGTAGATGAGATAAAAGGTCATAAAAGAAATGTCTACTAATGGAAATTGGTCATAAAAGAGATGACGATAAACATGGCTAAAATCCCAGAAAAACACACATATCTAATAAAAGTTTCCATGGAAGCTGCAATTATTTATCACATATTCCATGAAATGAACAAATATGTAGCTTATTTCTCATCCATCATGAAGTACAACAAGACTGATGGTCTGAGGTGGGGAAAAGGCCTACACACCCATGAATAATTTAGATTCTTCTTATGATGATTGGAAGCCAAGGCCACCCACCTAATGATGTATCAACTTCAACAATTCATATTCAATACACACCTTCAACCAAAGAGTCAGCCAAAAACATGAAGGGATGCATAAGCAGCAAGAAGATCAAAATGCCCTAATTGGAAGCCACATCACGTGCTGGAGGTAGGTTCTACCACATATCCCAAGTCTGTTATTCCAATGAATCCTTGTGTGGCTTATCCTCAAAAACCCTTGCCGTTGCTACTATATATTGGCAAGACATTATATTGTTGAATTTTAAAGTAGAAGCATGCACAGCAATGAGAGTTGATGTTGACCTTGAAGAAACATAGATGTCAAAAGAGTAACACATAGCACCAACAGCAGACGAGTTGTGTCAACTACTGATGCACTGCGACATGAAGCCAACTACAAAGGGATGTGAGTTGAGTCATAAATGTATATTGGGTATACAACATCATTGAATGGAAGAAGCAAGTGATTTATTAGATAAGATATGAGCTTAGTGTAAAGATGGATAATAGACCTAAAGGAAAATAGTGTAATATAGATCAGAGCATTCAGAGTTACTTTTCCTTGTATTAATGTGTTGATGTATTGATAAACTATTGGATGAATAATAGATAGTCGAGTTGAGAAATTATATCTTGTGTTATCTATCTGATATGAATATGAATATGTTGTTATATGGCAGCCCATTCTCAATTGTTTTATATTATGATAAATTAGCAAATGGTTTCTTTGCTTAAGGATTGAACCCTTTATGTTGGTACATAATTTGGTTATTCAGTTTTTGTCAACACGAAAAAATTCAGAAAGTTCAACAGGAGGACTCTTTGGTAGATCCTATAGGGATGCATTAAATTAGATGACACTTTGGGACAAAGCTTTGGGGAAATACCAAAACACCAATAGGTCACCTTGCCACAACCATAACTTCTTCACCACACAGAGAAAATTCGAAAGCAAAAATGCATCAAAAACCTTAGGTAATGCAAAAACTGGAAAAATAAAAACAAGAAGAAAAACAAGAGCCCATATGGCAAGTGGGTGCCCCAATTGCGCAAAAAGGAGGTTCGCATAGCGAAAATATGCGAAAAATGAGGACAAGTGTGAAGGAAGGGCTTCGGAGAAAGGAAATTTTGGAGATGTTGGCGGACTCGAAGGCCAAAACGTGTTGAACCCATAGTTACGCAAGGACGCGTCGCCCCAAAGATTGGTCCGGGGCGTCCCCGGACATTTTGGGACTTCGAAACGTGGGGAAACGTGTTGAACCCATAGTTACGCAAGGACGCACTCCCCTCAAAAAGACAGTCCCGACATCCCGGACGCTTTGGGGGCGTCGCCAGACATGGGGGAAACATTTCCCCATGTTTCCGAAGTGACAGGGGAAGGGGAAACGCCCTCGACGCTTTCGGGACGTGGAGGATGGCTGGAAGTCCCCAAACGCTTTCGAGGACTTCTCGGTTTTTTTTTTTTGATAAATTTTTTTAAAAACTTTTTTTTTTTAAATTTATTTATTTATTTATTGTTTTTCCTTTATAAATGTTTACCCATTAAGCATAACCCGACCGTATTGTATTACAAAGTCATATTAAGAAACAAGAGTGATATATGAATACAAAAAATTTCGAGCACAAATGCACATGGATCAGTAACATGCTATGAAAACCAAGAACATACACATTAATATTAAAAGCTATATGAACATATAACATTAGTATAGCTATATGTATGCAACGAGTTTTTAATATGGACGTCCGAATGTGGATGTATTTAATATGGACGTCTAAGTGTGGATCAGTATGCACATGGTGGACTGATATATAAATATGAATTGCTATTCATAAAAAATTTAAAATTTATCTATATATTTTTAATATTTATTATTTTATATATTATTTTAATAGTCGTCCCCCGCCATCTCGAAGTTTGGAAAAATTTTATCATCCAGAAACTCCATCCTCGTGTCCCGTCGTCCCGAAGTCTTAGGTAACTATGGTCAACCTAAATTCAAGGGTTCCATCCAAAGGAGGTGGTGGAGGACAGTGCCCCTGCTGGGAGGGATTCCCGGGGAAAGAGACCCCAGGACAGAAACAATGTGATTCCATTGGGCGACCGAAAGCCTATCTCTGAATCCAAGAGTAAGGTCCCTGAAAATGGCAAAGTGGATTTGGGATTTCAGAATCCTGAGCCTGATAATGAATGCTGGTTATTTCCAAAATCCGCCAAAGCTAATAGGATCGAGTTGCCTCTCGATGACAGTAATGGAAAAGATAAAGGAGAATTTTCGGGGAGGAGACCAAGTCTTTGGTTTCATTCTCCTTGGGGGAATTGGAAGTCAAGGTCTCTAATTCGTGAAAAATATTGAAGTAGGATCCTCTGCTCTTGAGGAAATTTGTGATTACCTGGGCAATAAAGCACTTATCTGTAAATTCATTGGTGTTTGGCCCTCAAAGGATGAACTTTGGAGTTGGGTTGATAGGAATTGGAAATGCCAAGATAGGCCTGGGATTAGATTCCTCTCTAAGGGATTTTTTCAGGTTTGCTTTGGAACGATTGAGGAGAGGGACATGATTTTCTTTGGTGGTCCTTGGTTCTTTAAAAAAAGCAGGACTGTATCTCCGACCATGGTCGCCCTCTTTAATCCTGAGGAAGAATTGGTTAAGAAGATCCCTCTTTGGGTAAGGTTGTACAAACTCCCCCCGAATTTTGGGGAAAGGAATCGCTCAGAGAAATAGCGAAGGCGCTCGGAGAGCCCATTGGTCTAGGTAAAGAAACGAAAATTGCGACCTTCTCCTCCTATGCTAGAATCTGTATTAATATTGACATTTCTAAACCACTGATCCAAGCAATTAGGCTCAATACTCCGATGGGGGTATGGTTTCAGCCAGTGGATTATGAGTGTCTGCCCTTCAGATGTTTCAATTGTAGAGAAATTGGTCATAAAATTAGCTCATGCCCGGCTCTGGGTAAGAAGAAATTGATTAATACAAAGAAGAGCACTCAGCCAGAGGAAGGTCGAAATAAGGAGGATAAGGAGGTTGTGGCCTTGCCTAAGTCTAGGAGAAGTAGAGGATAAGGAAGTGGAAGTCCTTCAGACAATGGGACTAGCCACAGAAGTTGGTTCCCTGAATAAGTCTTCTCCTCAGAAAAGAAATTGAGGCAGACCCAAAGCAGGACACAAATATGGAGCCTAGGGCATGTATGGGGGTTTTTGAAGAAGAAGAATTCCGCTCCGAACAAGAGAAAGAGATGCTTTCGATTACTCTCTGATAAGGAAGATTTGGAAATTCTTATGGAAGCTTTCAAATGCTCTAACAAAGAATCTCCCAAGGCTTCTCCTTAGGATACGCATAGAACTGACGCAAGGAAGGCTTCAAAGTCAGTTGCAAACAAAGAAAACGAGACCCCCAGGGATGGATGGTTCGATGCTCGCCCGATGAAGAGCTAGAAGTCAATAAGAAGATCATGGTTACTCTGGTTAGAAAATCGGAAAGATTGGCTTCTACTAACTCAAAACTCGGTCCCGAACACGGGGTTAGCCAAATCAATTGGGAGAAAATCCAATGCTCTCAAAACTCAACTTGAAGCCAAGTTGAATATTGACATAGGCAGTCAAAGCACCTTAGAGGCTTTTGTAGCTGGCGAAGGATTTCTCCTTCTACGGGTAATCAATGAAGGTTGTGAGTTAGAATGTCAGGGGTTTGAACGCCCCTGACAAAGGGCGTCTGGTCAGACGCCTTAAAGATTTAGAGAACCCGGATTTCCTTCTGATTCAAGAATCCAAACTGTCTAGAGATGAGGGCATTCAAATCATGAAAAAGATTTGGTATAGATGTGAGGCGGTAGCTATGGATGTTGATGGAAGTGCAGGAGGTCTGGTAATTGCATGGGCTCCAAATAGATTCCAATGCTTCCCGATCTTTAAATGTAAGTGGTTCATAGCTCTTGATTGTTGTGATTCTATTACCAATCAAAGTTTCATTCTTGTCAATGTATATGGTCCAAATTTGTTTGAGGAAAAAAAGGAATGCTTTGGAATGCCTTGAATAATCTTTTAAAAAATGAGGAAAGAAAACTGGTTTTAGGAGGAGATTTCAATGCAATTTTGAGTCTTAAGGAGAAAAAGGGAGGGAAAAATTCCTCCCCCAGTGCGAGAGATTTTAGATCCTTTTGTGGGGATCTTGGTCTGATTGATGTGGAACCAAAGTATGGGGGTTTCACTTGGAACAACAGAAGGGTTGGGCAGGAAGCGATTTTGGAAAGATTAGATAGATTCTTGCTCTGTTCTAATTGGGGTTGGAAATTTTTCTTTTCCATTCTGATATCCTTTTGAACCCTGGCTCGGATCACTCCCCTATCAGTCTGACTGTGAATTCAGATGATAAGCCTAAAGGGATTCCTTTTAAGATGGAATTCATGTGGTTCTTAGATCCATCTTTTGAAGAGAATTTGAAAATCTGGTGGAATTCGAAAGTGAATGGTAGCAAGAGATTTCAGTTAATGAGAAAAATGAAGATTGTCAAGGAAGAGTCAAAAAAATGGAACAAGCAGACCTTTGGAAACTTGTTTCACAAAAAGAAGAGTTTTCTGCAGAGTTAGAAGTTGTCCACGAAGAAATAATGAAGGAAGGAGCGTCTGAACCCTTACTTGAAAAGGAAAAGGAAGGATTGGCTAAACTTGACCATATCCTCAAGATGGAAGAAATCTTCTAGAGGCAGAAATCTAGAGTCAAATGGCTCAAAGAAGGGGACAAAAATACAAAAATTTCTATCTCATCCACTACAATTAGAAGGAACTCAAACAGGATTAAACAGTTGACTCTCCCCTCTGGGGAGAATATCTCAGATATAGATAGGATAAGAGAGGAAGGGGTTTCATATTTCAAGAACCTTTTATCCCAAGAGGAGGAAGACAACAGTTTGGAACAAAATGAATTGCTGAGGAATATCCCCAAAGTTCTAAACAAAAGGGATGCCTCAAGGTTAATGAATCCCATCTCTAAGGAAGAAGTTCGAGAGGCGGTCTTTCATTTGGGGGCAGACAAAGCTCCTGGTCCTGATGGGTTTCAGATTGGTTTTTTCAAAAAAAATTGGCATATTGTGGGAGAGGATGTGTGGGCGACGGTCGAAGAAAGCAGGAAAAAGAAATCAATTCTGAAAGAATGGAATTCAACCTTTTTAGTCCTTATCCCAAAGACTGATGATGTCAAGTATTTTGATGCCTTCCGACCTATCGCTTTGTGTAATGGTATATATAAAATTGTGACCAAGGTTATGGCGACTAGGCTCAAAGCTTTCTTATGTTCGATAATTTTAGATAGCCAAAATGGTTGTGGAAGGGAAGCAAATTCTTGACGGCATTGTAATTGCCCATGAAGCGATCCATTCTCTCTCACAAAAGAAACCCTGGAATGATCATAAAACTAGATATGATGAAAGCTTATGACAGATAGCCGAATCGAAGTTCTGAAGCGCTTCTTGCTAAGTTCGGTTTCCCGTGTGATTGGATTCAGTTCATTAGGAACTGTTTCTCTTCTCCAAGATTCTCAGTCTTAATCAACAATGTCCCAACCGACACTTCTCAACATCAAGAGGTCTTCGGCAAGGTGATCCAATTTCTCCTTTTCTGTTTATAATAATGGCAGAATGTCTCTCAAGATCCATTCAAAATGTTGTTGACTCAAAGGAATTGAAAGGTCTTACAATTTCTTCCTCTTTGAGCCGATTTTGAATGCGCAATTCGTGGATGATATTGCTCTCTTTGGTGAACCTTCGGTGTCAGAGGCTCAGAAGTTCCATAAGATTCTCCTAAGATATGAAAAAGTGGCAGGTCAAAAGGTAAGCTCTAAGAAATCAATTATTTTCTTCATAAATGTAGATCCAAGGCTTCAAAGGAGGATAGCAAATATTTTTGGTTTCTCAATAGGCAGCCTGCCTAGCTCATACCTGGTATGCCTCTTATTGGAGGGAAAGCGAGGGTGGGACTGTGGAAACCTATGGTTGACAAAATCCAAGGAAAGTTGGCTTCTTGGAAAGGTAGGTGGCTTTCTCTGGCTGGAAGAGCCACTCTTATCAAGTCATCCCTATAAGCGATTCCTACTTTATGTCGTTGTTCAAGATCCCAGAGAAAGTAATGAAGTGTATTGTAAGTCTTCAAAGGAGGTTCTTGTGGAGTGGATCTGATGAGAAGCATAAATTCAATTTGGTGGCTTGGAAAGATGTTTGTCGCCCTAAGGAGGGTGGTTTGGGTTTCAGAAATTGCAAAATCATGAATGAGGCCCTTGGTGGTAAACTTTTGTGGAGAATTTATGAAGATAAAGAGCGTCTTTGGAGCAGAGTTTTAATTGCTAAATATTTAGCTTCTCAAGATCCAATTGAGATTTTCTTCCAGGCCAATCTTCCGAGTGGTTCTGGATTTGGAACTTCATTAAAGGTTGCAGAGATTCTAGTTGTTCAGGACTTAAAGTGGGTTCCTCATTATGGTAGCAAGGTGGATATGTGGAGAGATAATTGGTTGTCTATTGGTCCCTTGGAAAAGGTGGATGGCATTTCCGGGTTCAAAGAGGAAGCGATTGATAATTGGGGCTCAAAAGTAAGGGATTACTTGAGCGATGATGGGGGTTAGGAAGTGGATTTCTCCTCGAATAAAAGTTTTCGCAGGTAATGTTGGGGTGGCGAATTTCTTCTATGAGATCAATAATACGTTGTGCCCGGTGGGTCTCTCAGAGGACTCGATTATTTGGGTTGGCTCAAGCTCCGAGAAGGTTATTGTGAAGGATTTGTACTCTTGCATCTGCATTCGGAAAGGAGTTGTGGATGTCCCAAAAGCTTTCCCTTGGTCTGATCGTTTGGCTTAAAGAAGGTCTCCCAAAAGCTAATCATTTTCTGTGGTTGGCTACTCTTGGTAAGTGCTTGTCCTTTGATAATTTGATTAAAAGGGGATTTAATGGCCCAAGCTTGTGTTTTTTATGCGAAGAGGATGAGGAATCAGGTGATCATATCTTCATCCATTGCCCCTTTGCTTCCCATGTTTGGTCTCGAGTATGGATTCAGTGGAATATAGCTTGGGTCCCTCCTTCAGTTTGGGATCTTGTTAGTCAGTGGCAGCGCAAGATTCCTCATAAAGGCCTTTCTCTGCTTATGGTCTTTAACCCCGCGGTGGTTATTTGGTGTTTGTGGCTAGAGAGGAATAGCAGAATTTTTCAAGGTGCAAAGAAATCAGTGAGGCAAGTTTGGAATAAGATTGAAGTTTGGTTATCGGAGTTAATGGATTCGGGATGCTCAGACTTGGTTTGTAGAAATAGTGAAGACATATTGATTTGCGAAAATGGCCTTCAATCAATTGGAAGTATGATGTGAAGGCTCCTGATAAGGGGAGTAAGGATAAGAGGTTGACACATTGGAGTCCTCCTTCAAGGTTGATCATCAAACGGTGCCTCTAAAGGCAAGCGGAGCCGCCGTTACGGTGTGTTTTGTAATGTTGATTGTCGCTTGTCCTCGCTATGGTTGTTTGTGGTATAGCTTCCAATAATTTCGCAGAAGGCATGGCCTTGTGGCGGGTCTGGCTGAAGCTAAGCGCAGGAAATGGTCTAGAATTTGGGTTGAAGGAGACTCTCTGCTATCATTATGATAGTGCAAGGAAACTCTTCTCATGCATGGCAATTACAATCCATTTGTGATAACATTTAGGCAATTTTGCCTGATTTTGAGGAGGTGATTTTTTCTCATATTTGTCGAGAAGGCAATAAGGTGGCAGATGGTTTAGCTAATATTGGTGTCATGCTTTGGAATAAGGGTCGGGTGACGGCTCAATCATGGGAGACACTTTTCCCCAACGACATTCAAGCCCTTTTGGTTAATGATGTGTGTTTGGCTCATGCAGAGGGGACTTTAATCTCTAAAGTCGTACCCCTTGTTTTCCCTCCTCCCAAAGAATGATGGTTTTTTAAGGGAAGGATTTGGTTTTGGATTTGAAGTGTGGCACGTACCTAGCATTCATTGGCTTTGGGGAAGGTGTTTGGCTTTTAAGCCGCATTTTGGTTGTCTTTGGGCTATCTTTTCGGCTCCTTCCGCAGTTTAGCTGGTTTGCCTTCAGGGTGGGTCTAGTAAGTTGAAGTTCGTTGGTTTGTTTCTCCTTCTCTCATGGCGTCCGGTGGAGACTCTACGGGTGGCTCTGGGAGGAAGCGGTGTCATGCTCAGACTGGGCCTGATTTGGGTGATTCCTTTTCGAGTGGCTCAATGGGAGAATTAAAAATGTGGCCATGAGGGGTTGGTGGAGCAGGTTTGGTCAATGGCCGAGAGCATTGAAGATGACAAAGAAGTGGTTGTCTGCGATAAATTGAGGAGGTTAATGTTGGACCCTAGTCAATCTGTGGGTCGAAGGAATGTGTTTGATGTGGCGCAGGGGTTGAGCGCGCCAACATTATCTCTAATTTAGCAAGCCAGTTTCTCCTCCATAAGGAGATGAAGGACCTAGAAGCGAGGGTGGTCAGTTTACAATTTCATATTCATGCCCTGACTCTTGGAGTGAAGTTCTCTCTCGCGGCTAGGTGGCGGTGGCGAAACCCAGTGGACTCTTGCCTCCCAGAGAAGGCCAAAGTTGATTTTCCGGATTGTTGTGCTAGCTCTTCTTCGTCTCCTTCGTCTTCAAGCGACTCAGAGGTGGAGATTATGGCGTAAAAGCCTTCGAGCTTTGCCATGAAAGATTAAATTCAGGGTTCTATGATTTGAGCTCATTCAGTATGGAGTGATTATCATTCTTTTTGTTTACAATCTAGGAATGTACAATTCGGTGATATATATATTGTTGTATAGAAGTGGTTTTTTGGTTTTTGTAGCACGATAAAGTGCATTTTACTCTCCTTGTTAAGTCCAATGATTTGTAGATTAATCATGGACTGTAATAGAACTTTTTTGAGGGTAGGCCTTCTCCATAGGAATCTTTAGCAAAAACAAAAGCTTAGGTAATGCTCTCAATCACCAAAATGTTTGTCGATGTCATACTTTTGACTAACAAAATTTGTCCTCTAAAAATGCTCAAGAGCCCCAAATTCACGAAAAAAATTTATGAAAGAAAATTCTTTAACTTCTTGTTTGTGTTTTGATGAGTTTCATGTCGTGATAGACCTTCCACTTCTCAAGGGAACACCTTTAACATGGCCCTTTAGATTCTCAGTGAATTGTTTTGTTTTCTATTTTTAAACTTTTCCTTTCCTACTAAATAAAGCCATGGAGGAATCATCATTCCAATGTAAAATTCCAGTGTTATAGCTTCACATGTCTTCTTAGAGATCATTGTCTTGTAAATAACTCATTTTCGATAAAATTCTTAACTATATTGTAGATCGTCCTTTTCTTTGGCTCTTTGGTTTCTTAACACATTAAGATTTTACAATTTATTGTGTTGTCCACTAGATCACCAATCAAATTTGAAACAATTATTTATTCAGCGAGTGTAATTCTATCTTGAGTGGAAAGAAAGCTTCTGATCTAGGGAAGGGCCTGGAATTTTTCTTCATGTTCTCGCCCCTCTAGTAGTGAGTAAGCTCACGGTAGTCTAAAGCCTTAGAGGCTTTAGATCCATTAAAATTTGCCATTCTAAAGCCTCACTCCAACCCTGGCTATGGAAAACCTTTGCATACCCCAAGTGAAGCTCTTAGTATAAACACTACAAACAAAAACCATCCAAACCTAGATAATCCTATTTTCAACGTATTTCCAAGTTGGTATTTGTTTTAGAGGAATTAGAAATCAGCCCTGCCGGTTAACTAGAAGATGAGGAGATAGATATAGATGAATGGGTGGTTCTCCATGAATACTCAAGTCTTATTTTTTGTCTGAGATAAATGAATGGGTGGTGGTTCTCCTTGAATATTCAAGTCTTATCTTTTGTTTGCTTAACCTTGAGCAAACCTTCTTGCACTGAAGGAATGAACTTCCCTAATTTAAAGCCCTGTGATCATAACGGTATCTCCTTCTATCCATGTGCTCACGCTTTCTTCATTGTTGTTTTCCAGACACACAACGAACCAGAAGCTATTATTATGGGGACTTTAGTTGTGTGAAGGGGCAGTTTGT
This sequence comes from Taxus wallichiana var. yunnanensis, assembly GCA_018340775.1. Lineage (NCBI taxonomy): Eukaryota > Viridiplantae > Streptophyta > Pinopsida > Cupressales > Taxaceae > Taxus > Taxus wallichiana. Next base: position 641,290,005 of record CM031238.1, read on the forward strand.
TTCTTAAACCCTTGCTTGTTTCTTAAACCCAACTCTAGAAATCCTCACCGTGATATTACATGGGTGAGACTCTTGAATCATCCTCTTCACTTTGACCACCAAAATCTTTGAAGTAATTATATGACTCTATTGGGCAAATTAACACTCTAGCTAAGTCTACAAAATTGAAATTTAGAACCACCTGTGCTTGAGTTTGCGTGTAAGGGAACCTTAATTAGGCATTTCCAAATGAACTAATCTGGCAATGGAAAGGTACCATGACGCACCAAAAAGAGGATTGTGAAATGTTGCTTTCCAATGCCAAAATTGTTTTGAAAATGAACATTTAGCCTCCAAATGTCCCTGGGCAGTGCACTTGCAGCAGTAATCTTCCAGATTCCAACAATATAGAGTTGAAGCTAATGACGATTCAATATGGTAAGATGAAGACACAAGTAAAGGCAACCTGGTGGAAGAATGCTTCCACTAATCATTTGGTTGCAGAACCTTTGTCAAAGTTTTTGAATTCAAATAATATTAAAACCAGCACTATGCATACTAGTGTGATGCAGAACCCTGAAAAAACACCATCAGAGGAAAATGGCCATCCACGTTTATCAATGATTATGTTAGCCATGCCGGTTTGAAAAATCATTCATGATCCTGTTCCATTTCTGTTCATCTAAAACTACCTTTTACAGTTTGTGTGGAACTTGTTTAACATTGTTATTTACAAGGTCATCTATCTCTCTTCATGAATGAAATGGTGAATGTACGCCTAATGGATGAAAGGCAAAGCCCAAAGAGATTGTATGAATTTTTATGCCCTAAGTTGTTTGTATTAACAAAGGTGCTGGGAAGGGAAATAATTAGATCATGTATTTCATCTTTATCTGTGTGTTGTAGTTCTGGTCTGAAGATATCAAGAGAACACGAGTCTATATTGTTAGTAACAAATTAATAAGACATCTAGTCATGGAGGGGTACGCTCATTGTTCAAATCTGAAAAGATTTGCATAGTCATTCAGCCTTTACTTCTTAGGAACTACTAGGGATGCTCTGATTGGCCCTGCTGAGCCAAAAACGAGAGGGTAAAACCTTACAGTTTTCTTTTATTGAACTTTACTTGAGGGGGAGACAGAGACAGAGACAGAGACAGAGAGCTTGGTAAGAAGTAAGATCTAAAACAAGAGTTGCTTCTTACAGTCGTGAAGTTAAAGGGTACAATCTCAGGAACCAACAGTTAAATGGCAGAAGCACAAATAAAAGAGTACCACCCTTACTTTCATTGACTTTGCATGCTCAACAAGATACCGAGCCAAAGAGGTTATGCTTAACTGAAATTTGGTAGTTTTTTGTTTGCTATGGAGCATTTTAACTATCAGCAGGTGCATTTTATAATCTTTGTTTTTATATTTAATAAAATTTCTTTTCAAATGTGCTCAGTTAAACAGCCACGTCTTAAAAAAATAGTCCAACTATGTATATGATGATAATATTTGGCCTACATACATGCTATTTATAATGAATCAAATAGATTTTGTCTGGTAGAAGGAACCGAGAACTGGGACCAACAATCTATCAAATACATTTGAGTCACAATGCTATACCCCAGTCATCCTATGTAAGGGGTTTTACTGCTCTAATATTTATACTGCAGATGGCCACATAAAACATGGTTGATATAGGACAAAATAATTCAAACTAAAATATGACAACCTTGCTAAGGGAGTGGATGAAGCAAGCAGTTGAAGAAGAACAATGAATGATTGCAGCCTTAGGGAAAACTGACACACAGTAAAAGGAAATCATCAGGAGGAACCAAGTCAAAAGCAAGGGAGTGTGATGAAGGTGGAAGGAAGCAGGGACATAAGTAGGGAACAGTAGATCTGTCAAGGGAGATTAAAGAGGAGCTTAGGTTCAGTTTGGAACTATTAGACAAATCTTTATTTGGGGAAAAGGAAGCCAGAAGGAATCTCGAAGAACTAAGTCAAAACCGCAGCAGAGAGCGTTCATCAGAAGAGATTCGAGAAGGATGGAAAGGAGATTTCAACAAAAACTGACAACCACAACACGGGAAAAAAGGAATAAATTGGCCAAAGAAAGATATTGATCTTGGACAATCTGGAGATTCTTAGCTCAGACAAAACACCCATCATTTCAATCCCAACAGAATTTTACACCAAATCATCCAAGATATTGGTAATAGAGCCCTAATCTGCAAATGTATCAATGCAATGCCCAGTACGGAGATCCCCAAACTTTTGATGGGGGTTAAATGGCAATGTCGTGCCCACCTAGACATAAGATTGTTGGCAAAAAAGGTACTTCTAGATTACTTTCCAAAAATAGAGGATAAAGAGAAGGTATTCAAAGGAGCCATGGTTCTACAGGAATGTTGGACTTTATCTTAAGCACCTAGTACTGGGTCGTTCTTCTCAACCCAGAAGAAAAGTTTATAAAGGAGGCACCACTCTGGATAAGGCTATGCAAATGACCATCAAAGTTTTGTGAAGAAAACATGGCCAGAAAATAGATGAGTTCATCTGCATCTCTGAGTCTAAAAGAATCCAAAGAACTTTTTCATATGGTAGAATGTCTGTAATGATTGATCTGTCCAAGCCAATCCCAGAAGCCATAAGGATACTCTATTCATCACGAACAAGGCAACAAAATCTGGAATACGAGTGACTTTTCTTTACATGTTTTAACTGTAATATGAATGCTCATATTAAAAACATTGTCCAAGCAACTCACACAACCACATCAAGGACCCAAGGAAAAAGATAGATATGCCATATGGAGGCCAAAAGACGTCTTAGTAAAGAAGAATGCCATTTTAAAATGGCGAAATCATAATCAGTTTTTTGATGGAGGAGTTTTGTATTGGAATCCCCCATGGTTAAAGCAAAAGGCAACAATTAAAAAGTGGTACAAAATATCCCCTTACTAGTATTAGCCCCTTCATGAAGGCCAAAAATAGTAGAATCGATCTCAAGATGTGGAGAATGGGTTGGAGAAAGTAGAAAGGCTTTACATTGAGGAAGATCCATAGGGTTTGTGAAGCCTTTGTCTTGAAAATAATCCATGGATTGAAAATGAGGCAACCCTTGAGGTAGACTTAGGGAAATCCCCAACAAGGTCATCCCAGTGATGTTGGAGGAAGCTTGGGACTTGGACAGTCGGAAGAAAAATCACAAATACCCAACACGGATAATGGTAACACTGACCACAAAAATCACTACCTGTGACTAGCCCTAAATCTTAGAGATAAAAATTAAGGAGGAGAATATACAAATGGACATCCAAGTAGATTTGAGCAATAGACAACACAAACTAACTGATCTTATTGCAAGTGGAAGGGGACAACCTTCCACCAAGGTGCTATGATTCTTCTAAGTCGGAATGTCAGAAGCTTAAATGCCTCTGACAAATGTCGCTTCTTGAGGCAATTGATAAAGGAGCAAAATCTAAGTTTTGTCCTGACTTGTAGCACCTTGATACCGAAAATTTGAAATATATGGGAATAGGTAGCTGAAAATGCCAATGGCTTAGCTGGAGGCATTGCAACTCTTCGAACCCCTTATGCTATTCAAGAGAATGTTATTAAAATCTAGCAATTCAATAAGCATCCAGTTTAAAGATCTAAAAGGGAAGTATGCACTTTGTGGTAATAGATGTGTATGGTCCAATAGAGATGGAGAAAAAATATGTTGAGCTGAATTGCAGAGATTTAGATGGAACTGGGAAGATTTGAATTCAACACTTTTTTCCAAGAAGCCACCTCGCTCATATTGAACCATCCAAACCAAGGTTGACATGGAATAATAGAAGACAAGGATATCACCTAATCCTTGAAAAATTGGATTGGTTCTTGATGAATGCAAAGTGGCACACCAAGGGGAAAAAATGCTCCTCCAAAATTCTACCATTATGAGGCTTAGACCACTAGCCAATACCCTTGAAAATGGAAACGAATTCAAAGACCTCAAGAAATTGCCTTCAAATTTGACTCCATATGCATGCAAGTTCCTACCTTTGAGGAAAATCTCAGAAAATGGTCGAAGTGTTTGGTTTTGACCAAAAAATAAAAATCAGTAAACGAGGGATACAAGAATTTTAGAATAAGTTTAGGAATATTTTCAACAAAAAGGTCGTTACAAAGGAATTGGAGGATCTACATACCACTCTACCCCAAGGAGAATGAAATTGAGTCCTTAATGATATGGGAAGATTCTTATGATGGAACACCAAAGAATTTTAAGGATAGAAGTGGTGCATTGTAAACTCAAGTGATGCCAAGGACACAAAAACACTAGCTTCTTTCATCTCTTAATGGTAATTACACAAAATAAGAAAAAATCAGAAAATTTTAAGAAATTGAAAGGGAGGCAGTATCCTTCTTTAAGAAACTGTTATCTGAAGAACCCCAAGATCAAAAAGAGGCCTAGGACAACTCACTGGGAAATATCCTTACACTTATTCCAAAAAAAAAAAAAGAATGGCATTCTCATGATGTCAGTGTCTAAATAGCAAGTAAAGAAAGTTGTGTTTAATTCGAGACAGACAAGCCCTCGAGACTTGATGGATTCCAAACAGGCTTCTTTCAGAAAATTTGGGGATTGTGGGGAAGGAGATGATCAAGATAGTCGAAGAATGTTGGAAAAGAACTATCTTCAAGGAGTGGAATTCAACCGATCTAGCACTAATTCCAAAAAAGGAATAGGCAGATTATTTTAACACGTGCCTCATACCAACCTATTTTCCCTGTAATTGTGTAAAAGTTTGTTATAAAATCAATAGCTAACATACTAAAGGCACATCTAGACTTGTTAAAGCCCAAGGAGGTTTTGTAGATAAAAAGAAAATCTTGTATGGAATCCTCATAGCTTATGAAACCATTCAATCTTTCACTCACAAGGAAAAGGTCGGAATTTTAATCAAAGCATATGATAGGGTCAACTGGGATTCTTAGATTATATGATGGAAAAATTGGGCTTTGAGAAATACTAGAGATGATGGGCAAGGAGTGGTACTGTAAACCCATCCTTTTCAGTTTTTGTGAATGAAGTTCCAACATTTTTTCAAGACATCAAGGAGACTGCTACAAGAAAGTCCTTTCTCCCCGCACCTATTTATAATAATTGTTGAAGCCTCGGTAAGGGTCGTGAACAATGAAACTCGGAATGGAGGATTGAATTGCGCACGTGTGTCGACAAATGTGAGCATCATTTCCCACTTATAATTTGTAAATGACACAATGTTGATTAGTGACCCTACTGTGGAGACCAACTAACAAAAAGATATTTAAGTGAGATACGAAGTAGAAGTGGGGTAGTCGGTCAGTGCCTTTAAAGTCAAGAATATACCTCAATAATGTAGCTCATCGGGTTTTGGAGGGTGAATTACTGCAACTTAGAAGTAGCGCACTTTGAGAAACCCGATTGCTTAAGAGAGCAAGCACCTAGCTTTTTAGGGACTTTTAAGGCATTTTGGGAAAATGGGCATTTCTTCAACTGCTTCCAAGCAACCTTTTGCCACCTTTTGGAGAATTTTAGAGCAACCCTGCAATCCAGATGAGTTAAGGTAACAACCTAAACATACTAAAACCTACACAAGGAGACACAAGCAACATGAACACAAATCTTCACAAGACTAGAAGACTTAAAAATTTTAAAGGGGTACCCCAAAACTTCTAAATGAAATATTGGGGATACCAGGGTTACCACCAAAACGGGAGGTAGAGCATGAGATTCAACTTTGTTGTCGAGTCCCCTCTACCAAATATCGGGTTGTATAGGCAATCCTTGTTGAAGAGTACAGAGGTAAAGAAACAACTCCGGAGCTACTAGACCAAGGGGTAATATGCCCAAGCACCTCACCATGCGGTTCGCCTATTGTGATGGTGTCGAAGAAGGATGGTTCTTGGAGGATGTGCATCGACTACCGAGCTTTAAAAAGATTACCATAAAGAACAGATATCCACTCCCACACATAGATGACCTCTTGGACCAGCTTCAACATGCAAATTTTTTCACGAAGTTGGATCTCAAGTCGGGTTATCACTGTGTCGAGATGACCAAATTTGTCAATTTTGCCCAATTTTACCATTTTTCGACCAATTTTTTGCCTTTTTTGCAACCGAGACTAGAGAGGTGGGGGCCTTTTAACTGCTCCAAAGTGCCAATTTCTTTGTCCGTTCCCAATTTTCTCAAACTGAAAAGCTGAGTGAACCTGTATCTCCATAGATTACTCTATGAAGCTCACACGTCCTCAAATTTAGTGCTCTGTGGGTCCAACCTACTCTACTACTCTCAACTAGCGCTCGATGCCCAATTTTGAACTCTATTCGGTCGCTCTCGATCGTACAAAAGAATATTCATATAGACTTATGGCCCCCTAACTATGGACCAGACCAAAGGATGCCGAGACTATATAAACCGGATGCTCGCAAAGACTCTCTCTCGAGCCCCTATAACTATTATCTAGAGGGGCCCCTATGCCCTATGCGCACCGAACAAACATATTACGTATATAATTAGGGAAGGAGCACCCTCTCAAATATTGTCTTGTGTTGTCTTGTTCTAGGGGTCATCACTAACAATATCTCCACCTACCTAACCACACAAGCTGATGGTATATGAGCCTCCCCTTCCGAGCCTATATATATCTGGCTGGTATGGGGTGCCCCACCAAGCCCCTCCCTCCCCTACCCTCCCCTCCCTCCCCTCCCTCTCTATAGATCGAGATCAAGATCAATCAGATCTGGTAGATAGATAGAGAGATTGGGGGCCGAGCCGAGAGAGTTCAGGGGGGGCGGGCCCCTCCCCTCTAGATAGATCATATCAATGTATCACAACAGAGATAGAAAAATGTGTTGAGATTTGAGATAAGATTGTTTCCTGGACCACTATTTAGGAATGCCATTAATCTCTAGAAAATGTGTCAAGGAGGGGTGGGAGAGCAGTAGCAGAAAGAATTCAGAAGAAGCTCTCCGCATGGAAAGGAAGATGCCTCTCTCACGCCAGAGAGTCCTGCTTATCCAAACATTCCTTCAAGCTATCCCAACCTTTACGATGTCCCTCCTTAAGGTCCCCAAAAAGTACTGGATGGAATCAAACAAATGTATAGGAACTGCCTTTGGGAAACATAGAACAAAAGGACTAATTTAGTTGTATGAGACAAATACAGCACCTTTTAATCTTTTGTGTGTGGGGAGCGGGGCTGCAGGGGTGAGGCCTATTAATGATATGTGCGGCATGATTGAATAAAGCCTTTGGAGAAAATTCACCATGGAGGATATACAGAGAAAAGAAAAACTGTAGATTCCAAACATTCAATACAAATACCTGGACTCCCACAGGCAATAACCAAGAGGATCAGCTATTTAGAATTTCATTAAAGCATACAGAGATGTAGTGCAACACTATTAAGCTGGCAGATAAAGAAAAGAAGGCTTGCGAATGTTTGCAAGATAAATGGTTGGAAAATAGACCTCTAAACAATTTATTTTTGGGATATCAAGAAATGATGGACTATGCATTAGGACAGTTGGGACCCAAAGTAACTATCTAAATGAACAAGAAGAGTTTCGGCAAAGGAAGGTTCTGAATTGGGTAAGCAATATGGATAAACACAAAATTGGTAGTCTTACAGACAAGATGAATTCCTACTTGATCCCATCAATTAGGCAAGAGGATAAAATGATGTGGTAAGAGCACCCAACTAGGGAAGTCACTGTGAAAACAAACTATAGATGGGTGCTTCAATCCTACTCCACCAACAATGATAGATTCCCAGACAAAAAGTATGTATCAAAGAAGGGCTGCCAAAGCCAACTTGTTCCTATGGCTAGCTGTATTGAAAAAGTGTCTGACATATGACAAATTAACAAAAAGAGTTTTCACTTGCCATCAAATGCCCACCATGCTCCTCAAAAGAAAAAGTTGGATACACCTCTTCCTCCATTGCTCCTTTTCCTAGAAAAGTTGGGGGCATTCTTCTCCAAATTTAATATAAGTTGGACCTTGCAGGAATCAATAGACAAGGTCATTTTAGAATAAAAATCGCTTGGGGGTCATTCTTCTCCAAATTTAATATAAGACCTTGCAGGAATCAAAACAAGGTCATTTTAGAATAAAAATCCCTTCAAAAAAGAAAATCTCGTCAATTTGTGGAGGGTGGCACCAAACATAATAATATGGAACCTGTAGCTTGAAAGAAATGGGAAAATCTTCAAAGAACACAAAAAGTCAAGGTGAAGAATTATGGATAAAATTGACGCGTCTATCTCAAAATTAACAAACTAAAACATCAGAAACCAAAAATGAGAGAAAATAAAGGATGGGGAGACTATATTCCATAACCACTAGACACTCATCTCCTACACTGTCAGTAGCACAGATTCCCCTTCCCCAACCCCGGATAAGGCTTTGTTAACATGAAAAGGAAGAATAAGGAACTGTCTTTTGGACCCACCCTTCCCAAAGCTATGTAGAATTGAATTTTGACCACACTACTAAGGGTAATTCTGGACTTGTAGGGGGAGGAGGAATTTTCAGAAGCATGGATTGCCAACTAATCCTAATATACTCTATAGATAATGGAATAGATGCCAACAACCAAGCGAAGGTAAGGGTGCTTCTGGAAGGTATTCATTTTGCGGTTGTAAAAGGATGGAAGAATCTGATTATTGAAGGGGATTCACAAATCTTAATCAATGCCATGGAGGAAGGAAAAGCGAATGCCTAGAGACTCAGTGAGACTGTGGATGAAGCTAGATGGTTGTATCGTAAATTAGAATACGTGGACTTCCAACATATTAAACGGAGTGGAAATCAGGTGGCAGATGCAGCGGCAAATGCAGTGGCACTTCTTTACAAGAAGTCAAGAGCTCCAAAAGTTCCCTAGACTCCCCCATATCAAAAGAACGTCCAATGGTTCTTACTTGGTAGTGAAGGGTGCAGCATTGCGTTGAGAGGAAATGCTGCAATGCTTCTTACTTACTTCAATATATATTCCTCTTGAATGTTCACTTACCTCCTAATATGCCCTTATCTACTCTATGAGTTCCAAGCTTGTCAATGCTGACTCACACCTACCTTGCATCTTCTCACACTCCATAATACAATCGACCTGCTCTATTACATCCTTGAGACACTTTGCTGCCTGATCACATGCTTTTGCATTAAGATTAATATTCATATGCCTTTCTTTTAAATCTTAGTCTCAACATTCACTATAGAGATGGAAACACATTACCTTCAAACTCTGCTATTATGGATCCACTCTTCTTTGTTAGACCATCACATTGTAATAAGTTTTCTAAATCCCCTTAAGCATCTCTAGTTCAGTCTCCATATATTGTTCACTAGGCAACATTATAGTTCTCTATGGGCTTCTTTGGTTTGAAGTACTCAAACAGTAAGAAGGGCCTTGGATCATTCTAGATACTTTAGAACACCTTATATACTTTGACACGGGGTGTTTAGACCCCTGGTTCTATCGTACAGCTGCATTTCACTATAGTTCTCCAGTTTAGGCCTCTTGGCCTTGTAGCCCTCTCCATACACAAGTGTCCTTGTAACTCAATTTCCCATGAACCAACCTTCTCCTTTGAGAGTTGATTTAAAGACCCTTTATAGGGTACTGTAATGTGCCTAAATTTCAAGTATTGTTCCTTTGTTAGAATTTGTATTTCCTTTGTAAATTGCCCCGACAATTAGGCCTTTTCTGCCCCTGAACTATAACAGCAAGCACTTAAGAGTATAATCTCACCTAATAATTGATGGATCTACCTCAGGGATGACAACATGATAATGATCACCAAATTTTGTAGCTTAACTCCTTCATTTGCCCTTCCATGCACCTCATTCTCTCTTACCTGTACACTGTCACAGTCTGACCTGCAAAACCCTACATAACTCCTTCACACGTGTGAGTTGTGACTCAAAATTTTGAGGACTCCTAGAATTCACATAGGCAGAGATTCTCATGAAATTTCATACATTTTTGATGGTTAGAAAAATACTTGTGCCTTGCCCTGGTTAGGGCCCGTGAGCTAAGAATTTGATCCACAGGTAATATTCTGAGGTTTCAAGAGCTATAAAAATTCATGATGGCTATTTGTACCTTCCCCACCCGATCATGCAATCACAGATTTCTAAAAATGAACTGTTGTATGACTGTCAAGATTTGAGTCTCGGTCTGGGACAAGGCATACTACACAGTTCACATTTATCAACAAATAACATATAAAACAAGAACTTATTCACCTGGAATATCATTCCAACATCTTTATTATTCATCTCCAACTTCCATTACATCTTCTCCTTCATGTTATTCGATTGATACATCATTGATACCCCCAAATAACTTTGTTTCTTCCTTACTTAACTCACCAAAACACCTATTTTAGCTCCTAGATGAGCTCAACAACCCAACCTATCTTAGAATTGGTCTAACAAGCATCCCATACTCGTCCATATCCCTATTATAACTCTATGACACAACAATTATGCCTTATTAGGCTTTGAAGACAACTAACTTACCTTTTAACAACTTTTACAAGTATAATTACTCCACTTACTCACTTTTACAAACACTTATCCACCTCACACCTTACAACTTGAACAATTTCATAATTTCATGAAATATAAGACTTGAATGACTACTCATCCTGATAATGCTCCTGCATCAGGAAACACCCCAATCCTAGGCTAGGTAATCAGTATGGATGAATGGGGCTTAGGAAGCTTCTACACCTAGTCCCCACGTAGCCACCATCACCCTCCCCCTCGTACCATTTCCTATCCCCTTGAATCCACATGTGGAAATGTCATGGAAGCATCCATACAATATATTATAAAATATATATAAAGACATAGTTAAACAGTACATGATGCTCATTTTTAGTCCATAAAAAATAACACTTACAAATATAATATTCATAAAAGTTCAAAACATTTAACATGCTTAAAATTCCACATGTTCATGAATCATGTGACATAAATGAGAGTGCATGTTTTGCCATTGCAAACAGTGTTTTCATGTAGGTTTACACCTATATTTTTCAGTTACTAACAATCTCTCTTGCAGGACTCATCGGCACATCAATCTCCCTGAGTGCACATCCTAAGGAGTGTATAGAGAAAGGGGTGGGGTCAGCTCGTGATATTTTAGGAAAGATGTCCATATGATTTTCTGTTATATTTATCTATTACTTCATACTACCTTCATATCTCCTATGATGTTTCCCTAAAATCCTGAAATACAGCCAAATCTGAAACCAAAAATCTTGCTAAGTCTCAAATCTGATAGCACCCTTCAAAACCTAAAATCTACATTATAGCTCCTAGATGTCCAAAACCACTCTTAAACATCCTAGAAGTATGTACATAAAATATAACTTCAAGTATAAAAAAGTAAATCTCCATATCTAAATGTAAATTTATACTTAAATGTTTATTTTATGTCTATACCGCTGACTCAGGATTAATGTTTTCACTGTTTTTTTATTTTTTGAGTTTCAGGGACATTTCCCTGGCGTTTCCATACCAATTTCCTTTTCTGAAATGTACATACATGGAAACTCCAGGGTCAAGAGCGTTTCCCTACAACACAAGTTTGAGGGAGTCAATATACAAGAAACCACCTTCTACATGAAAGGAAATTTTCTTATTTGGAACTTGGATGCAGAGGTGGTCTAGTGGTAGATTACGAAGGCGGTAACCTGTTCAGCTCTCTTGTATGGCACCCACCTTTTTATCTTCTCTCTGCCCTAGGTTTTCGACAACTCTTTTCTCGTTAGTCTAGCTAGTATTAAAGAAAAAGCATTCTTCTTGGCAACTCATTATCCTTCCTCTATAAGAATGCATTAAACTCTTTGCTTGTACAGTCAGTCTCCTCTAGAATGCATGAAGAAAAATTTTGAATATGTTCCTGAAGTATAAGGGAAATGCATTTTGCATTGAGTGGTAGAAAGAGACGGCCATCTGCAATGATTCTCATAAGCAGGCAGGGTGGTGCAATTTAAGAAAATAGTGGTTTGATATTTCATCTTAGTAAAGGCATTACACCTTGAAAGTTTTGTTATGAATGCAGAAAAGTGCATACTGCCGTGAGAGATTTGAGGTTTGAAAAAGGGATTGAACCACAAAGAGGAAATCTAACCATTGAGGTGAAGTGGAATGTTATTATGGCCTCATCTGCAAGAAAAAGAAGCCTTGAAAAGATGGAGGGACCTCTCTTGCAACAGCTTTACAAGCAAAACGCAACAAACGAAGGGGTGGAAGGACATCTACAACAATAATACATACCTCATTGGCAGACTATATCAACCAGGAATCTAGAAATCCTTATATGAGATTGTAGGTGCACAGAATGTGAATGGCAGCCAAGAAAAGGGAGCATGTGGAAATCAATTATATCATCAAGCTCATGAAAGAAATGATGCTCAACCCAGAATCGGAAGGAAGAATGTGTTTGATGTCCCCCAATCTCTCAGTTGTGCCGATATGATGTCTAATGCAGCTGGGACATTCACACTTCGTAAGGACTATGTAGATATTGAGACAATCGTACAATGTGTAGGAGATAAATGCAATTACCATCAGCACTTGATTTTTGATGGTCTCAGATCAGTAATTTGGGAAAACATCATTACAAGCAAGGGATTGTGCTCCCTCCTGAAAGCCTACAAACCAATTTTTCCATACTTTGAAGCCACAAGATTGATAATGAGACTGAGAATGAAACTGGAAATGACTGAGAGAAAATAGTAATTTAAGAGAGATTGTAGGATATAGATTATAATACTGAAGGATATATATGTAATTTTTTTTTATGGTGAGGCAGCACTGTGTAATTTGCCCCCTCCCAAGATACTCTGTGAAACCTTCGAATTAGGTAATATAACGTCATGAGACTAAGATGTCCCAGACTACGGATGAATGGGTTTCGATATCATGGCCAAGGTAATTTTCCATCTTAACAGAACTAGATACTTATTTATGGAAGTACCAAAATGTACACTGCCGATTTTAATAATTTCCTTGAATGGATCCCTGGTTTGAGAGAAATATTAAGTAGTAGTCAAATGACGCAAAAGAGATAAGAGAGGTGTTCAGAGAAGTTTGAGGAAATATGGAAACTGAATAGGTCAACCTTTCGTGGAATTAAGTGATGTAGTCCGAGAGAAGGAGCTTATTCATTGATAGCTAATTAGACTTTATTAATGAAAGGATGTCAACTCAATACATCTCCTTTTTACCTGTTTTTCTTCAATATAAATTTGTATATCTCTATTAGATAAATGGAAGAGCTACTCTTCAATGCCTTTTCCTCCATCTCTCGCCTTTAACAATTATGGAGGGAAATCAGGAACTGAGAAACAATGAGTGTAAGATCGAGAGTGTAGAACGGTCAAAGACAATGAGAGACAATGAGCGTAAGCTAGAGAGTTTAGAACGGTCAAAGATAATGAGAGACAATGAGTGTAAGATGGTGAGTGTAGAAGGATCAAAAACAATGAGTGTAACCCTTCTACACTTTCGTGTGAGTTTACCCTAGATTGGTTGCATATGAATTCATTCTGATATAGCTGGAAAAAAATATAAGTCCGAGACAGTTTATGGAAGATTAAACCTACATATGGTTCACTCCTAAATCTATGTATAGATAGATATGATATGAAATCAAGATTTTAATCTTCATTCGATGTTATTGGTGCATATGTTGTACTTTGCATTTGTGTGATGAGGAGAGTGGAGTGAGTTATGGATGTGAAGAAGCTGGGTGCATCTATATATTCTGATAAGGAAGGTATAAGTTTTATATAATGAGTGTGTTCCTTCAATGCAGTGGTTTGATAGTTGGCAAGATTTATGTAGATAGAAACATGGGATGAGTGCAGAGTTTGGTGTACTTCTGTTTTCCTTTAACTTTGAAGCTTGCTTTGGTATACTTGCCTTTGCACAACTGAAAAGATAGCATCTTTAATTTGCCGTAGAAGTGTGTGTGTGTGTGTGTGTGTGTGTGTGTGTGTGTGTGTGAGAGAGAGAGATGAAATTTGCATATTCTCTCATATCCACTCTACTGAATCCTCTAACTGAGGATTATTCACAAATTGTAGCCATTCTTGATTGAGTATTGTTGTACAAGAACAGAATCAACACAGAATGATGGGAGTATTTGGGCTCTTAAAATAAATGCTACAGATCTTTATTTCTTATACAACAAATTATCTGTTCCCTTGCTACTGCCGTTAAAAATGCTGAAATAGCATACCTCAAAAAGCAGCAGTGGAAAGGTGCTATACTATGATGGATGAGTCTTCAAGAGTTTTCCCATATGAATTTATTTGAATGTGCAGGATTTTGGCAGCTTGACATCCATTTTGACAGCTCATGAAAGTGTCAAAAACTGACTCAACTCAATCATGAGGAACTCCTTATATAATGGTGATGATAAGAAGAGGAAAATACCACTTACAAATTGGGAAGAAGAAAGCAAACCCATATCTAAAGGTGACTGGTATTAGGAATCTCTCACAGGTTAATCTTGCCTTGGGGGCAAAACTTGTATGGAGAGCCTTCAGAGAAGAAGCTGATATCTGGAGTAAAATTCTTAGGAGAAAAATACCTCAACTCTCTTGATCCCATTCTTCTCCTCTTCAGAAGAGTGGAATAAGGGCTCTTATATCTGAAAATTCATGTTCCATTCAGATTGCGAATTACTGATACTTTGTGCTAGGAAATCAGGAATGGAAGTTCTGCTGATTTTTTGAAAGATCCCTGGACTCCTCTTGGTCCTCTTCATCAGCACCCATTTATAGGACTCTTGAACCTTTTTTTCACAAGATGATGGGGAACCAAAGTCAAAAACTATTACGCTGAAACTAATGAGAGGTGGGGCATTGATAGACAATGGAAAGATCCAAAATTGAAAGGGTCTCGCCGTGACCAGGCCAATTTAAACTTCTTCCATGATTTCCTTCAATCCCAGCCAATGTTTTAAAAATCGGAACCGGACTCAGAACTGGCCGAGGGTCAGACCGTAACCAAACCGAATCGGACTGTAACCAGACCGGTTTAAAACATATGAACCAGTTTACTAAAAAATACATAAAATATTACAATTTTAATGAAAACAAGAAATTTTAAAGATTCCAAACCATGATTACAAACAATTAGAAACAAAATATGCAAAGTTTGCTCATGTATATACCATGTAAGGGTAAATATAGCAAAACGGCACTAAGTGCACTACATATCTGAAACAAAATACATAAACAATGAGGCTCTAAATGGCCTATAGAGTCCAAAAACAATATGCTACAAGCTACTACATGTTTGATATCAATCATCAAACTCAACACCACTGCTAAGAATGGGATCCTCATCCTCATCAATGTCATCTTGTTCCTTTGGCTCAGACACATCAGACTCCTCAGGGACATTTGTAGTAGTTGTAGTAGCACGGCTATTGTTTGCCATGTCTGGTGCTACTAGTGGTTCATCATCCAAAGCCATCCACCCCAAGTCATCAGGATCAAACTATGTCAAGTGACTCTCCTCTATCCATTATGAGGTTGGATCAATATCATCCAAGACAATGGGATCTGTATTAGGTATCCTATTCAATAATTGGTTGCGCCTTAGCCAGCGGTTGTATTGCACGAAGACGAGATCATTCAACCGTTGTTCCAAACGGGGTCTATATAACATCATTTAGGGTTAGGGTTAGAAAAAGGTAACTTAAAAGCTAAAATTGGAAAAAAATGTTTTAAGGCAAACCTTACCCCTCAACTAGTTTAGACCGGTCCAATACGGAACCGGCCGGTTTGACCGGTTCAATACTAAACCGGTATTGAATCAGCCGGTTCCATACTGAACCGGTCATTGGTTTGGTTTTTCTAATGGTTTGCAATTTTTTTAATGAACCGGTCAAACCGGTTGAACCGAACCGGAACCGGAATGGTTTTTAAAACACCGATCCCAGCTGATAGGTAACTCCACGGATCAAGATAAGATCATTTGGATTAGCCATCCAATGGGAGATTTTTCTATCAAGGAGGGTTGCCATAAACTATGAGATGGAAGGGAGGATTCAAAGTGGCACTTTCATAAGGTCTGGAATGCAACCAGCCTTCCTAATGCTAATGCTTTCCTTTGGATTGAATTGAAGAATAAAACCTAACTTGTGACAGGATTATAAAGGCATTGGCTTTGTGACGCACTTCGTGATGCACCTCATGTATATCTTCTAGGGAATCTCCGGAACACCTTTTCCTTCATTGTCCCTTCACATGGAATATTTGGACTTGGTTTTTCAGCAGAAGGAAGATTTGGTGGGTCTGCTTGGGCAACCTGCAAGTCTTAACTTCCACCTAGGCATGAAGGCGGGGGGATCAAGTAGGCAACATATTTATCAGTTGGCATGAAAGGCGAGAGACAATCAAATAGGCAAAGATATGAAGATGGCTCCTACCACGATAATAAGGAATATATGGCGAAAGAAATAGCAGGATCTTTAGGTATGAATTCTACTTCAAGGAGGACTTTTGAGCAAACTTGACTTTCTTATCAAGAAGTGTTTGAAGCCAACATCCCCTTGCTCAAGACCACTAACGTGGCACATTCTCATTAAATGGGATCTTCTTAGAAAATAGAATCCTGATAGCCAAACTTGGTTGAACATGTAATGTCCCCTTCATTGGCCTAACGGCCCTATTTTGGTCTTAGCCCTGGTCATTCCCAAGGGACTAACGACTTTGGAGGTTATTGGGGATGGTTGTCTGATTTCCTACTATGTTTTTGTTATATTTTGGGCGTTTGGAGGGTCTAATGGGCCCTTTGTGTTCTATTTTGTCGTTGGGATCACTTAAGTGGGTACTTTTGGCATTTAATGTTATGTTTCTTCGTTGGGGCCACTTAAAGTACCTTTTTGGCGACTTGAGGGGATATGTATTGCATTAAATGTTATATTTCTTCGTTGGGGCTCATAAAAAGCTATATAAGGAGATGGAGGGTGTAGTGGGAGATCATTCATGCATACACTTATACTTCTTTCATGTGCAACTGCTGTTTGCAACTATTTAGCTTGTGGAGTAAGATCCCACAGGAACCCTAGCTTCCATGGTGAGAGATCCATCCCTAGCTAGCAGGGCATTCTTCGGTAGTGAGAGATCTACCCTAGCTTGTCATTTGGAGCTGATTTCAGGGCTGTTTTGCAGAGGTATTTTCAGGGTTTTCAGAATTAGGGTTTTGAGGATTTTTGTGAGTTTTGGTGGAGATTTTCAGCTGGTTTTCGGATCAGACCTACGGCAGCCATAGAGGAAGGGTTTGACATCATCTATAGAGAATTTCACAGGGTTTTTGGCCATCTACCAAGGAGGGCGACTTGTTTGGGAGATTGCAGCCCTAATTTCTAGGGTTTCCAGTTGGCCGTTTTCAGATCTGAAGGTTGGAAAGTCATCTACTATATTTATATATGTTATTTCCCAAGTTTTAGAAGTTTGGAGCTGAATTGATGCCCTAAATGTGTTGGGCGACCTACTTTTTAGGGCAAAATTAGGGTTTCGTGTTTGCTGTGCGAAAACTAATTTTGGAATATTATTCTTCATATTTTTGTGGCCCAAGATCCAAAATTTCAGCTCATTTGGACTTCTTTAGCAAAAGATATTAATTTTAGAAGTTTTCGGCTATTTTAGGCACGCTGTAAATTTCTGGCAGCGTTATATTGACTGAAAAATTCCAAAAATATTTCCCTTGTGTTCTTTATATTATTATCTAGTTCTCTTTAAAATTTCAAGTGATTTGAGCGGATATTTTGGGAGTTATTCATATTTTACTGTTCGCTGCCCTAGCTGTAATTTTCTGCATAAAATCAGAAAAAAATCAGATTTAGTATTTGCTGCAAATTTCTGTATTTTGTCAATTTTTTGTAAGATCCCAACAAGGGATATTTCAGAACAATCATTTGCAAGTTAGATGGACTACCCCTAAACATCACTAGGCTGGAAGTGTGACCACAAATAAACCAGTGGTCTAGTTGTTTCTTTCCATGCCTGCAGCTACTATTAACTTGGCAGATATTTAGGTTCTCGTCCAGGGCATTAAAACTGCCATCAATCTGTATATTACTCAATTTGAGGTGGAGGGAAGCTCTCTCCTAATAATTAATGTTGTTAATAAGAAAGGGACTATAAACTGGTGGCTCCAAGGCCCTTACTGATGAGGTACATGGGCTGCAACCACATTTCAACTCCATAGTTCTTAAAAACTGCGATAGGGAGGTAATGGTCCTGCAGATTATTTCACGAATTTTGGAGCTAACATCTTGTCAAATAGCAACATTCTAATCTCTTCTAACCTAAACACATGAAATGGATTGCATAATTTAATTGTAAAGAATTTGAATTGTGCATAATTTCTTGATTAATGTTAATAATCTTTTCAAAGGGACACATTCATTGTCTTAATTTGGCCGGCCTTGGTTACGATGCTGAAGGGTAGGGTGGTAATGTTAATGATTATCCCCTACAGTCTCCAAACTGTCTTTCCAACTATTGATGGCTATTTTGTCATGTGCAGTGATACAAGCTCGATCTGATGAATATTTTTGCCTACTACACATCTCCCTCATGGTTCTGTCACTCTTTTCTGCATTGGCCTCCTTTATCATAATGGCCACAAGCTAAAATGAGTACGGCAGGAAAAGAAAAGGCAAAATAACGGTGGTGGCAGATAGGAAAAAGAAAATGCATAGACGTGGTATAAACAAGGTCCCGGTGGAGTCAAATATCTACAGGCCCATTGATGACTCTTATTCTGGATGTGCTTAGCCCCTCTTCCATGCTGCAAGTACTATATTAAAGAAATTCTTGGCAATGTGGTGCTCAGTGACGAGCACAAAAACTGGAATGTTGAGGAGCTGAGATCCCAGTTCAAGCTGAATTTGCAAGCGAAGAACTTTGACAACCATACAACCAATCTCATCAAACAGTCTGTACAGAGCAGGAGGAAGCCTACCTCCAAAACCATCCTAAACCCCATGGTAAGCGAATTGTACATTCGATTGATGGAGTTATATGAGGATTTTAAGAATCTACAAGGCAAAAATTGACAAGATTATGAAGGTTTTGCCCAGTAATGAGAACAAACATTGGAATGTGGTGGTGCTGGGATCCAAGTTCATGCTGAATTTGAAAGCAAAGAATTTCGACAACCATACAACCAATCTCATCCAACAGTCTATACAGACCAGGAGGATACGTCCAAAACCATCCTTAACTTCATGGTAAGTGAACTGGCCTCTTGATTCATGGAGTTATGTGCAGAATTTAAGAATCTAGAAGGCGAAATTGACAAGATTATAATGGGTGTGGCTGTGAAGACCCCTTTGCCCTTTGTGGGTCGGATGACCATCACCCTGCTCTTGGGTTAAAGGTTGATTTATCGATAAAACTGGTGTTAAGTGATAATTTGAAGGCCCCGGATGATATCCTTCGTGTCTGTTGTTATACCTTAGTTGTTTGAACAGCATTGGTGAGATGTGCGATGTTGTGAAGCAGGAGGAAGCATATCTCCAAAACCATTCTTAACTCCATGCTAAGTGAATTGGCCACTTGATTCATTGGGTTATGTGAGGAATTTAAGAATCTAGGTGGCAAAACTGACAAGATTATGAAGGTTGTGGCCATGAAGAATCTATTTGCATGCTGTCTGTCAGGTGACTATATTCCTGATTTCAGGTTGAAGGGTGATTTATCCATGAAACCGTTGTTTAGTTATATTTTGGAGGCCTGGGATGATATCCCTTCTTCTACTTTCTTGCCTGGTGTTATACCTTGGTTGTGTGAACTTTGAACAGCATTGGTGGGCTGTGGGATGTTGTGAGATCTGACAAATTCCAAATTCCAATTCTGAAGTGGACTATTCTCAAGGTGCTGGTTCTGGAGGGAATTAGGCCACTCAGTCTAACTTGGTCAAAGCCCTGTAGTTTTTGTGCTAGTTAACTGCAATTATTCGGTGGAATTTGGGGTGGCCAACCTTCTGGGTTTCAAGGTGATCCTCTGCCCAAAAATGTTACTCTTGAGGACTTTGCCAAAGTGTCTTCCTAAAGGTGACAGCTGGTCTGAAATTTTGGAGCATAATTTTCTTGTTTTATCCCCTGTTGCTTGTTACTTCCTTTTCTATTATAGTTCTATCCTGGTTATTATCTAGCTCAATTTTTTGTCTTTTTGGCACTTTGTTTGGTAGCTGTTGGCCTGGATACTAGTATTTGGATATACCGTTACTCGCTTTTTGTTTTGTGGTGTTTTGGCTGTTGTTTCAAGCCTGGACAATTTATTTTTATATTTCTGCTTCGGAAACTATGTATGGGTGACGGCCCTTTCCCTCATTTAGATAATTAAAACAAATGAGATTCCAAGGGGCGTAACACCCAGAATTGTCCCAATCATTGTACAAGTTCATGCTATGATAGGCTAGAAGATTTTGATCATGAGTAGCTGATTTTCTGGATATCTCTTCTGCAATGGTTTAATGTTGGCAGATTGCATAAGAGAAGCAGTGTGAGATACCATGGCATCTACAGGAATTACAGGCTTGAGAGAGTGTAACACACTGAATGGAGCATCCAATTTTGCTCCCTGGAAGTTCTGTCTTCAAATGATGATGGCAGAGCTGGAACTGTGAATGGTATTCAATAGATTTGTACCTACAAATGCAGCTTCCTTGGCTGCATATGAAAAGCGTGATGTTAAGGGAAGGAGGATTCTAACAGATTGCATCAATGACCATCTTACTCCCCACCTTCAAAGGAATAAGACATCATATGTAATGTACACCACCCTGGGCGGCTTTTTCCAGAATTCAAATGCTTCTTCTCGCAAGATAATGCTGAGAAACAAACTTTCCCAGATTTATGTGCATGATACAGGAGTTTCAAGCTAATTTCCCAAGGTCACAGAGCTAAATGATCAGCTCGAAGCTATTGGGTAAGCTATTAAAGATGTTATCCTGAATGGATTTTCTTATTCCTGAGAAACTTTTGTCTTCAGAATTGTGGCTCTTGAAAAACTCCTTCAAATGAGACATTGTGAGATATTTCTGCAAGGGAGGAGGATCCTGCTGTAGCTCTCAATTGAGAAATGAAAAGCCGTAAGAAGAACTAACCCAGGAAGGGAAAGCTGAACAATATTTCTTCTTGTGCAGGTCCAAACAAGAAAAAGGGATCAACCAAGTGCTATAAGTGTGGGAAAAATGACAACTATGCACATGATAGTCACATTACGGCTTCAAGGCAACCAAAGGTAAATATTCCATAGATGGTAAACAATTTGCAGGCAATGTTGACAGTTCAACACAGGATGAGCTATAAAATAGAATCAAGTAGGCATTAACCATGATTTCTGCCTACTCAAAAAGTACAACTTCCTCCAGTATATGGCATGTTGGTACTGGAGCTTCCCATTGTATGAGCTTCGACAAAAAAATCAGCAAGCTATCAAGGGAAAAGATCGATATCCAAATAGCCCATGGAGATGATACCATTCATCCCATGTTGGGATTGGGAATCATGCCTATCAAGGTTCCTTAAGGCAATGCTGCTTATCTTCAAGATGTTATATCTGCCTGGTCTTAACATTAATTTTTTTAATCTGTTTTGGCTATCACGGACACCAAATACAAAGTGGATTTTGGTGAAAGGGATGGCTAATCATGGATCGCAATGTACAGCCAGCAAGGGTCATTATTAGAGGGGTTTGAGAGTGAGGTCTCTACAGACTAGTGGTTGGTTCAAAGACTCGTGAAGCTTTGGTACACCTGGATGATCAGATCTGCAGTTATGGTATGATTAACTGTGACATCTTCAATATGCTGAGCTACCTCTTATGAAACAAATGGTGTGCAGTATGCCAAACTTCAATGTCAGAGACATGAAAGATTGCAAGTGGTGTGCATTAGCCAAGCACACAAAGGCAGCTATTTCCAAGCAGCAAAAAGGAGGCCAAGGACATTCTGGATTTGATTCATTTAGATGTATATGAGTTGATGTTTTTAGCATCCTTTAGTGGCAGCCAGTATTATGTCACTTTTACTGATGATTTCAATAGAAAGACTTGAATTTATTTCTTAGATCAAAGTACGGAGTCTTTTCCAAGTTTCCGGAGTTTAAGACCTAGATCAAAAACCCGTGTAGGAAGAGTACCAAGGTGCAGCATTTGACAACACACATGAATATATCTCGAATGAATTTGACATTTTTTGTAGCACAGCAGAAATAATGAGTGAGTTCACAGTTTCCTATAATACTCTACAGAATGGAGTTGTAAAAGTAAGAACCAATCTATCATAGAGACCCCAAATCCATAATACTTGACATGAATCTGCCTGTCACTTTAAGCGCAGTCATGCTGCAACATGTAGACACCTAATTTCCGCACGCAATTTTAATACTAAAATTGCACTAATTGTCTGCTTCACAACATCATGCTATAACTAGTAATTTTCTGCTAGTTAGCCAATGTTAACCATGCTCTCGATTAATTAACAATATCTCGTTAGTTAACTAATCTTTTCCCCATCCTAGATGCCAATTAACATCGCTTTGTTAGTTAAAATCCCCTTTTAATTGATTAATTACCCTTTCACAATCTTGTATTTAATTAATAAACCCTCTTATTAATTAAATCCCCTCTCAAACCCCTCTAATTCTACTAATTTCCCTCCAAATCATCCCCAAATGGCTTCTACAAGCTAAACATGGCCTATTAATTAATCTCAATTGATTAATTAAACCTTCCCTAACTCCCATGGGTCATTAATTCATAATTAATCTCTTCTAATCATACTTATCCACTCCTAATTCTACATCTCCTTTATCCCACATTCACTAGGATGTATGTTTCTCCCAAATTGGAAAGCTATATAAGCAACCTAGTACCTTCCTACATCTTTACACCATGTCCTTGTAAGACATTTTTACATGCTATGTACTCAAGAGAGCATTTTATTACATGAAGGCTTTCTAGATTGAGTAAACCCCCTTCTTTACTTGCCAAGAGTAGCAAGAGAAGCATCAAACATGGTTTTAATGTCATTCTCAAGAGATCTCTTCCTCTTTGCTTGAGGAATCCTTGATCGTACATAGCTTGCGTTCGGCTCATATAAGTATCTACATACGGAGCACATCCAAACTTTAAAAGGGAGGTTTGCATTTGGTTTTTGAATTATATTTTGTCCAATTTAGTTTAGTTTTCCCTTTTCCACTTCATCT
The DNA here is from genome assembly GCA_018340775.1 of Taxus wallichiana var. yunnanensis. NCBI lineage: Eukaryota > Viridiplantae > Streptophyta > Pinopsida > Cupressales > Taxaceae > Taxus > Taxus wallichiana. The sequence goes on from CM031238.1 coordinate 641,313,267, forward strand.
TGATGTATTTGATTAGAGAACTACGCTAGGATTTACTTGGTGTTAGGTCCTTTATTTGCTTAGCATTTCTTTTATCATGCATACATATGGCACGCCTGATGGGACACCCCTTTGTCTCACGTGCATTTTGTGTTGATTTCACTTGCCTCTCCCATTGACACTTTCTTTTCATTTCTTGACAATTTGCATGTGTTTTAGATGAGATTTAAGGGTGTTTGATAGTGTTGAGTCTTACTTGCAGTTAGAAGGAGGTGAAGTGCTATCAAAATTCAGTCCAAGCAAGAAAAATCTAGCTTTTGAAGATTTCGCCTCATTTTTCGTGATTGTGCACTTCCAACAATCGCATGCTCTTTTGTCGGCAGCTTCGCCTTCGAAACTATCTTTCAACGACCTCAACTTGCACATGTTTTTATGACTCTGTTTGGAAGAACAACGGCTTCAGTTTGTTTCAGCAATTTCGATACTACTTGCAGCAGCCTTGCCCTGTTTCGGTGGCCTTGCGCTCCTTGTCAACTACCTCATTCAATTTAGCATCCTTGAGATCTCTACCAACGGCCTCTACAAGTTTTAACAACATAGTGCTCTGTGTCAACAACCTTGCTCTGTCAAAAGGGTTTGCTCTTTGTTTTTACTTTTATGTCTTTCTAGGTCATTTCGAGTTTCTGAGTGTTGTTTTAGCTTGGTTATTTATTGTTTTCGGTTTGTTTCTAAAAATTGATAACTTGTATGCACTCCTTTACACATTTTTACCAAATATTAGTGTTTATTATGCCTTTTTGCTTTTTAAGTACTTGTTCTAAACATTTGATGGGCTGGACATGATCTATAACAAAGCAGAAAAGACAAAAACACCTTCAGGAAAGACATCGGGAGAATAAAGATCAGGTAAGTCCCCTAAACCGCAAGACCATTGTTCCTGTTCAGCGACCTTGCTTACTATTTTAACAGCCTTGCGTCTGCTTAGCGGCCTTCTGGTACATTTTAGCAGTCTTGCTGTTCAGCGGCCTCACCCTGCTAAACAACGACCTCGCTGACTGTGTCAATAGCCTTGCAACAGAGAGTTGTGTTTTTCACTTCTCTCACATTTTTTGTTGTGTAGGGTTTTGTTTTTTAGCATCTTAGCTTTCGAAAGTACTAAATCACATGCGCAGGTTGCCATTTCCGCTATAGCGAAAGAAAAATTTGCTCAAATCAAACAAAAACATTTAAACAAAATGACCAAGTTGCGTGAACATTATTTTTTATTATTTTACTTCACACTTTGGTTGCTTTTTACTTTCAATATTGCATTTTCCCTTCATAATCGGCATAGCATTATTGGATATATCATATTGCTAAACACGTAGGTTGCTTGGTTAAGTATATTGGATTGATCTTGTTACCTTAAACACTTAGGTTGCTTGCAAATCGTCATATACTAGATTGATCATTGTCTTAACCATTTTCAAGGGTGTTTATCTCCTTCGGGTCATTTGTTGCATGATTGTACCTCATCCTAACTACATATGCTCTTTCCACCCACCAAAAGGTGATCTTGGAAATAAGAAACAATTTCGACACTTTTTCTATTTTAGTAGGGTTCGGTGGTTTTTTTTTTTTTTGATTGATAAACGCTTTTGATTGGAGCTATGAACCGGTGGGGAAGGGGCCCCAACCCAAATACAAGAGGAAATGAAGGGAGACAGCTGAGAGAAGAAAAGCGGAGAGAAGGAGAAGAAGGAAGAGGAAACGACGAGCAAAGAAATGAACGCCGAGCAGGAGCAGGACTGCAACCGAGCCCGAAGGACAGCTGAAACACGAACCGACTAGCCCAAGGAGGAGCTCGCGCAAGTTAGCCGCCTGAAGCAGTAGATGGAAGGCGGAGCTGGCTCTGTCTTTAAGTGCGTTCAGGTGATCAACCGCAGAGTGTACTGGGAAGAGAGCCGCGTCGACGTCTACCACCGGGAGGAAGCGTTGATCCAGAGTAGGATGGAAATTTTGGGCAAACGTCACTAAATCCCGGTATTGCCCGCAAAGCCACCGAATGTCGCGTCCAGAACTGAGAGCAAGCTCATCAACTTCCTCCACCCACAGGAGGGGATCCGGGGGAGAGAAGTCGACCAGTTGGTCGTGTAAGCCGACCCGGTGGACAGCGTAAATTTGGTCCATGGCCACTCATTCAACATCAACAATATCCGAGTGAAGAAGAAAGCAAAAGGAAACAAACGCAAAGGCAATGTCGGAGTCAGTGCGCGGGTGGTAGGCTCGAAAACGAAAGGAATCTCCCAGAATCGTTTCAATAGCTTTTGCTTCTTCCTACGAGGAGAATTTGAAAACCATAGCAAGGCAATAGGGTTAAGTGGTTAAGAGGTTATTACCTAATCATTTGGACAAAGCCCATGTGTCGATGGGCTATATAAATTTGTGGGAAGATCAGTTGTTTTTGGCTAAGTAGGGGTTCACTTTTACGTGGCTCCTATGAAGTGAGGGGTGCATTTTCCTCCAATACCTAGGCCCTAGACTAGATCCCACAGAAACAAATTTGTCATTTTTTACCAAGCTCCACTGAAACAATTGGAGTGAAGGGGAGGGGGGTTTGACCCTTTAAACCACGTCTTAGACAACATTTCCTAATTTCACAAACTTGTGCCTCACGACCTTGAAAGGTATATCGAGGACGCCTTAAAGAACTTGTTCATCCTAGCTAGATGGCCAAATCTTAGGAATAGGTTGTGATTGCTTGATTTCACCCAAAAATGTGTTTGTAAACAATTTTAAACCAAAGAGTGGTGCTTAGTCCAAAATCCTTGATTCACAAAAACTCACGAGGCAAGACTTTGATCGGGCTAGGGACCTCATTTTGACAAGAAAATGAGGTGATGCTCCATCAAGTTAGACCAAAGGTGTTTTTCTAAATCAAACTTTGACTCATCAAAAACTCATGAGGTGAGACTTTGATTGGGCTAGGGACCTTGTTTTGACAAGAAAATGAGGTGATGTTCCATCCGAGTTAAACCACATGTGTTTTTGCTAAAGTCACGGACTTAGTCCATATTTTTGACTACACATATCAAAACAACAAAACATGTTACTTCGCAAATTCAAAACTTGTTTGTATACATCAAAACTTCACAAAGCAAAACTTTGTTCGAGTTAAAACCTTGTTTTAGTGATAAAACAAGGCAAAGCTCTATCCGAGTTGAGCCGTGTATTTTTCATCACAAACTATATTTCTTTCATCCACATTTTGGCTTCATTTATCAAAATTAAAAACCCAAAACTCTACCAAAATTTCACCAACCATTTTGACACTCACATTTGAAACTTGTTTTCAAAACTTGGTTGATTGTTAAAATTTTCTTAGTGACAAATTTGCACCATCTAAATCAGAAAACGATTTTCCTAGTTTTTCCTTAGACAAATTTACACATCCAAACTTAGGAAAACCATCGTTTTCATTGTTACTCGCTAAAATTTCTTAGATTTCCTTTAACCCTCGTCAAACATCTTAAACTTGGAAAATCTTCGTTCCTTGTCAGCTCATCAAAACATCTTAAACTTGGAAAATCTACCTATTTTTGCTTTTTTCTTAGATTCCTTTGGAAAACTCACATGTGTATCCAAATCTTCGAAAAATGTCTAGTTTGTTGCCATTACACTCGCTTAAATCGACCTAGAACTTCCTTCAATATGAAATAGTTAAATCAAACAATCTAGGTCAAGGTTTTCAAATCAAACAATGCCATCCATGACTAGATATTTGATGCTTCCTCACGTCACCAAAATAGGGAACCCGTTCTAGCTCTCACTTCCCAACCTTCATCTCCTAATCAATTCCATCCACAAACCAATCCTCCTCAAAACCCTGAGTCTCACCCAATCGACTTTCTCCTAAAAATAATCACTCACCCAACCTACGTCTTCCCTCATTAAAAATCCATGTCAACCCAAACTCCTCTACTCAAACATCCAATTCAACCCCTACGTCACGATCCACTCCACAAGAACCCTTCTTCTATGTGGCCCATTTTCTAGCCATCCCAATCCACCGCCTCTAATCTAACTCCCAAGAGCATCCCAATCCAACAATCTTCATCCCTTGAGTCATCTCCATCTACCAATCCAAATCCAATCTCTCTTCGGCCCTCAAGCCATTTCAACCATGCCTTATTCTATCCTCACCAATCCTCTAAAGACCGATGTTTGTGTCCACATCAAACAATTAACAAGCAAAGATGTGCCAAGATATCTTTTCAAAGCACTATCAAGTTCCTTTGTGGAAACAACAAGGTCAAAACCACCCAATCCCATTGTCTCCATCATAAAACAAATTCTAAATCCCAAACACTTGTTGGACCTCTTCCTTCAAATCAACCCTCTATCATCGACCAACAAGGACCTCTTATCCTCCCATTTTCCCATTACATGGCGTCTATCCTTGATCCATCTCCTATCCTCTCATCACCCAATCATCCCTTACATATCACATCCCCTAAATCGCAATCAATCCTTGGGCCACATCCTACTAGCCCATTACCATCTCTCCTTGGGCCCCATCCTACTCACCCATCATATTCAATCCCTGGGCCACCTCCTACTAGCTCATTACCTTCTATCCTTGGGCCACCTCCTACTAGCCCATCACACTCTATCATTGGGTCCAACTCCTACTTACCTATTACCATCAATCCTTTGGCCCGCATCTTATCCATCCATCATATCATCCCTCTCTTAACAACTAGTGACAAGCCCACCATCATCCCTAACAATCCTCTCATTAATCCTAAACATCCACTTTCTTCCCACATTTCCTAGGACCAATAGAATCACACATTAGCTTATATGAAGCACAAATAGTTTCTTCATCAAACTAAAATAAAAAATCCAAGGAACTCCAAATCTCAAAATAAATCCAACCACAAATCCAAAACTCAAACACGATTCAAAAATCAAAACAAATGCACAATGCCAAGAGTGGCAAAAGTGCAAAAATCTATGGATAGGGAACTCAAGCTCCCACACACACAATACAAATTGCAAGACAAGTCTAAATCACTTATCGAGTATGATCTCACCACGATCATCGAGATTGGAGCCAATATCATTGTTGATAAACAAAAACTCTTAGTCTCCCTCATTAAAGAAATCACAAACATTGTTGTTGGGTCCCATTCTATCCTATCCTATTCTATCCTATTTGGTCCCAAATCCCAATCCATCTATCCTATTCTTCCTACTACATCCTGGGTCTTTTTCCTCCATCCCATTTTTACTCCTATATATGTCCTCATTTCATCCATTTCATCGTCACCCTTGACGCTAGAGAGTCTTCTCCCTTTGCAATTTTCCTTCGCACACCGTCAAAAATTCAAAAACATTAAAACATTGCAAGAAAATCAAAAATACAAACATCAAACATCGCAATAAGGTATTACATACACATGGATGTTCTTTCCTTTCTTTCATTCCTCTCAAATCACCCATCATTTTCATCCCTTCGATGATCTTTTGGTTAGTCTATTCACACTCATTGTGTGACATTTATCTCTATTGTATCCGTTTGACCTTGGTCTTTCATTACCTTGGTAAATTAAAGAACGAATGACCTCTTAGAGATCCTATCACTATCATACATTTAATAAACTTGTTGTGAAGACCTTTGGGTGTATCTGTTGACACTAGCCAATGTCATCAACATAATCACTTCCACATCCTTCCATCAAGCCATTAGTGGTTCTTAACCCCTATCAAAATAATCAAGAGAGCTTAAATACTTTTCAAAAGCAAAAAATTAAAAGCAAAAAAAAAAGCAAATCAATATTTTTATAAAAAAAAACTCTCTCTAGGGGTATTTTCAATATCTCTATTATGGCTATGGACGCCTAGCTGGCAATAAAGCAATGTTGCGACTAGAATCAGATACATCTTCGTCGGGGCTATGGACGCCTGGCTAGCAATGGAGCAATGTATGGCTCTCCTTCCACCCTCCATTCACCAATAAAGTATCCAAATCAATCATTCCTACACATTGGCTAGTTTGTCTTCACTTATTGCCTATCAAATCTTCACTTCAAGAAGCAATTAATTTTCACGCACACACACTGGATCTCGATGAGTAACATGACTAGTATGTTACCAAGTGTTATATGGACCTTGTTCAAACTCTTGCTTTAGTCCATATTTTGTCTCACAATTTGTGCCTTTGGCTCATCACTTTTTCATCACCAATCTTTTGGTTACATTTTCCATATCCATCCATAGCATTCACACTTTTCTTTTTCTTCTTCGTTCAAAACATCCATGTGCATAAATTGCCTTCTTACCATGTCTGAGGGAAACTTTGTCCCCTTTTTAATAAACAATTTTGTACCTCTTTCTATCATTTGTTTCTTGGCCATCTTTTTTTGTGTCACACATTATGTTGGGGCACCCTACTACTAAAAGCAACATGTCACTAAAACTTCTTCTTCTGCGTTGAGGCAATCATGTGCATAAATTGTCTTCTTACTATGTCCGAGGGAAACTTTGTCCCCTTTTCATTAAACAATCTTGTACCTTTTTCTATCGCTTGTTTCTTGGCCATTTCCCTTTTCATGTCACACATTATGTCACCCTTGCTACTAAAAGCAACATGTCACCATACCACACATCTCGTGGGGCAACTTTAGACTTTGATCCTTTGTAAAAATTGGTTTCCGCCATGGAAAGATTTTGTTATTCACAAGCACCTCGTACATGGGGGCATGACCGCTCTTTCCTAGTTCCTTGGCTTGTATTTTTAATCTTGTTAAATGTGTCCTTCTTGGCCTTGATCCGACTTGCCCTATTCTTGTATATATGTGGGAATTTCCCTTGTATATTCTCACCTCTCGTTGGGGGCATCTTAGCGCATTGTTCTTCTAAAACATAGTTTCAAAAAAACTAGAAAATCCAAAATATTTGGAAAACCTAGAAAATCCAAAACATTCAAAATCTTAGAAAATCCTAAACATTGTAAAATCTAGAAAATCCTAAACATCACAAAATCCTAAAAATCCCAAAACATCACAAAACCTAAAATCCAAAAAATTCACAAAATCAAAAACCCAAAAACAATGTTTAACACAAAAACACTAAAAATTGAAAACTATACCACAAAACATCCTACTTCAACACTTGCTAGTTCTAACGCACAACATGCGGATCATCTTGTGATCTTCTTTCATCAACAAAGCTTGCTTGCTTGCTATGTCTGTCTTCTTCGGCATATATCGTTGCTTGAGGCAGTTTCATTTTTCGAGGCATGTTTGTTTTTTTCTCTTAGGACTTCTAAGTCCTCCATTCGTTCATTCCTCATGTGTATCCTCACTTGGGGCATCATCTTAACCCTTGTCGTATAACTCAAACATTTGGGTACTAAAGCTAGATAAGCAAAAACATTGGTATAATTTGTCTTGAATGTTGCTTGTTTGAGTGTATTTAATCATAGTTGTTTGTTTGTTTGGTTGCTTGTTTGTTTACTTTCTCGCATTGCATTGCTTTATGTATTTTGCTTTGAGTCAGTCCTTTAGCATTTCACAAATATTGGTATTATGGCTTTTCATGTCATTTTACCTTTTTGTTGTATGTTTACATCAAATAAAAAGGTATTTCCAAGTTGTAATGGTACACAAGCTACAATACAATCTTTCCAACCCTCATCTATCTTGCTTCCCATTCTAACATTCCCTCTAACTAACCTTTTCCATTTCTTCTAACCTGACCAAACATGGTAAAAATGACTTGTTTTTACCCCTTCCTATATATATAGCCCTTTCTATGTGATGGTTTTGACCATCATGATGGCTTCCAACCACCACGATGGGCTTTTCTTCCGCCATGATCATTTTTCTCTTCTTTTCGAGCATCAATCACCCTCTTCTATCACCCCATCGAACCCTCGAAGGGGGCATCGTCCATCCTACTAATTTTTCTTCTACCCATACAAAATAAAATTGTCTACTATCTTTGAAATGGCGTCACTCACACTACACCACATCAAAGAGGGGCAAATGTAGACACCTAATTTCGCCACACAATTTTAATACTAAAATTGCACTAATTGTCTTCTTCCCGTCATCATGTCTATAATTAGTGATTTTCGGTAATTAGCTAATATTCACCATCCTCTCGATTAATTAACAATATTTCATTAGTTAACTAATCTTTTCCCCATCTTGATGCCAATTAACATCGCTTTGATTAGTTAAAATCCCTTTTTAATTAATTAATTACCCTTTCACAATCTTGTATTTAATTAATAAACCCTCTTATTAATTAAATCCCCTCTCAAACCCCTCTAATTCTACTAATTTCCTCCAAATCATCTTCAAATGGCTTCTATAAGCTAAACATGGCCTATTAATTAATCTCAATTGATTAATTAAACCTTCCCTAACTCCCATGGGTCATTAATTCCTAATTAATCTCTTCTAATCATGCTTATCCACTCCTAATTCTACATCTCCTTTATCCCACATTCACTAGGATGTATGTTTCTCCCAAATTGGAAAGCTATATAAGCAACCTAGTACCTTCCTACATCTTTATACCATGTCCTTGCAAGACATCTTTACATGTTATATACTCAAAAGAGCATTTCTATTATAGGAAGGCTTTCTAGATTGAGTAAACCCCCTCTTTACTTGCCAAGAGTAGTAGGAGAAGAATCAAACATGGCTTTAATGTCATTTTGAAGAGATCTCTTCCTCTTTGCTTAAGGAATCCTTGATCGTACGTAGCTTGCGTTCAGCTCATATAAGGAAGTATCTACATATGGAGCACATCCAAACTTCAAAAGGGAGGTTTGCATTTGGTATTTGAATTATATTTTGTGCAATTTAGTTTAGTTTTCCCTTTTCCACTTCATCTTGATGTATTTGATTAGAGAACTAAGCTAGGATTTACTTGGTGTTAAGTCCTTTATTAGCTTAGCATTTATTTTATCATGCATACACAACACAGCTGTTTATGTGTTAAAACAATGCAATCGGAGGATTCTCAACAACAAAATGCCAGAGGAAGCTTTTGCAGGTGAAAGATCAGATGTTTCTGACTTTTGAGTGTTCAACTGCCTTGTGTATCATAAGAGATCCAAGTAGAGAGCATTCTACTGTAAAAGGAATATTTGTTGGATAAATAATGAAACATTGAATAGGTGTAAAGTATCTCCTAGTCAGTGTAAGGTGGTAGCTGCACAAGATGTCAAATTCAAGGAAGATGGTTGGTCTTTCAAAAAAATTGAGACAAGGTGGATACTCCTGCTGGCCTGATTGCTGACCTGACCATGAATGCTAGTCCATCCAAGCCAGCATCTAGTTATAATGGTCGGAAAACATGAGGTACAACCAGAAAGTCTAGAGTGGCTTACACAAGTGCTACATGAGGCAGAAAATTTTGTGGGTGAACCAAAATCAACAGTGAGAGAAGGTAAACCTCCCAATCTTGCTCTTTATGTCTTCAATTGTTTTAGTAGAACCTAATACAAGAGCCTGTTTGGCTTGAAGCCATGCAAGAAGAGGAATCTTTAATGCTCAAGAATGACGTTTTTCAAGGTGGTGATTTTACTCTGTGGCCATATAAGATCAAGATGTAGTTGATGGAAATATAGATAAGTATAGGGTCAGGTTTATGGTCTCAATGAGAGTTATAGACTATGAGTAAACATTTGCTCCAGTGGTAAAGATACTTAAGTTGCTTGTTTTGGAAAAAATCTACATCAGATAGATGTAAAGATAGCTCTCCTGAATGGAAAGATTGATGAGGAAATCTATATAGAGCAGCATAACAGATTTGAGGTCAATGGGCGTGAGGATTTTGTGTTGAGACTAATGAAAGCCCTGTATGAATGAAGCAGACACGACAGGCTTGGTATGCCCAAATTGATGATCATTAGACTCAAATAACATCAAGCTCCAGACATCCATTTTCGCAGCTTTTTAAAGTGTCAGAAACTGACTCAACTCAATCATGAGGAAATTATTATATAATGGTGATGATAATAAGAGGAAAATACCACCTTATAAAATGGGAAGAAGTAAACCCAAATCTAAAGGTGACTGGTAATAGAAATCTCTCATGGGTTAATCTTGCCTTGGGGTCAAAGCTCATGTGGAGAGCCTTCAGAGAAGAAAATGATATCTGGAGAAATATTCTTAGGAAAAACATACCTCAACTCTCTTGATCTCATTCTACTCTTATCTTCAGGAGAGTGGAATAAGGGCTCTCGTTTCTGGAACTTCATTGGCAATGCAGATTGCTAATTACTGATTCTTTGAGCTGACAAATCAGGAATGGAAGTTCTTCTGATTTTTTGAAAGCTGCTTGGACCCCTCTTCATCTGCACCCTACTGTTGGTACTCTTAAAGCTTTTTTCACAAGATGTTGAGGAACCAGATTCAAACACTATTGGACTGGATATAATAAGAGACGGGGCCTTAACAGACAATGGAAGGATCTGAGATTGGAAGGGTCTCACCACAACCAGGCCCACTTAAACTTCTTCCATGATTTCCTTTGATCCCAGCTGATAGGTAACTCCAGGGATCAGGATATGATAATTTGGATTAGCCACCCAATGAAAGATTTTTCTGTCAAAGAGGGTTACCTTAAACTATGAGAAGGTGGGGAGGATTCCAAGTTGCACTTTCATAAGGTCTGGAATGCAACCAGCCTTTTTAAGGCTGATGCTTTCCTTCAGATTGCATTTAAAAATAAGACCCTAACTTGGGACAGATTACAAATGATTGCTTTATGGGCTCATCCCAATGCACTCTATGTTAACCTTCTAAGGAAACTCTGGAACACCATTTATGATTTACTTCATTGCCCCTTCACGTGCAATATTTGGACTAGATTTTTCAGCAGAATGAATGTATGGTGGGTCGGCTTGGGCAACCTGCAAGTCTTAACTTCCAGCAGGTATGAAGGCAGAGGGGATCTATTAGACGGCATATTTTCCAGCTGGCATGATCGCAAAGGGGATCAAGAGGGCAGCATATGAAAGAAGGCTCCAGCCATGATAATATTGAATATATGGAAGGAAATGAGTAACAGAACTTTTAGGCATGAACCCTACTGAATTTTTTTAGCAAACTTGAACTTTCTTGTCAGGATTTGTTTAAAGCCAAGGTACTCTTGCTCAAGATCAAAAATATGGGTTAAGAAGGCACATTCTCATTGAATGGGATCTTACTAGAAAAGAGAATCCTAATAGCAAACTGGGTTGAACAAATCATATGCAGGCTAGATGGACTACCCCTAAACATCACTGGACTAAACTGAATTTTGACGGTGCCTCCAAAGGTAATCCCGGCATTTTCAGGGCTGGAGGTCCAATCAGAAATCAAACTGGTGGTTTGCTTGTTAGTTTTGGCATGAATATCCCTTCAGCTACTAATAACTTTGCGGAAATTTAGGCTCTCGCCCAGGGCCTTAAAACTCCCACCAATCTTAATATCACTTACTTGGAGGTGGAGGGAGACTCTATCCTAGTCATTAATGTTGTTAATAACAAAGGAACCATAAGCTGGTAGCTCCGGAGCCTGATTGATGATGTACGATGTTATACAAGGACCGGCCCCCATCTCCCAGCAGTCCTGGATGTCAGGGACATTTTAGAGACTTGGGGACGGAAACAAAACATCCCCACGCACCCATCAAAGCAAAAAATGAAGGGGACATCCCTGGAATTCCAGGGACATTTCCAGGACGTTCCTGGTTTTTCATACATGATGTACATAGGCTACAACCTCATTCCAATTCTATTGTTATTAAACACGGCTTTAGAGAGATAAAGGGTCCTGCAGATCATTTGATCAAATTTGGAGCTAATGTCCTGTTAAATGACAACATTGGATGGATTAAATAAATTACATGGAAAGGATTTGGAGGCATAATTTCTCGATTGCTGTTGGCATAATTTCTTGATTGCTGTTAGCAATCTTTTCAGAGGATCGGGATTCATTGTTTTCATTTGGCTGGGCTTGGTTTCGATGTTGAAGGTGGGGTGGTAATGTTAATGATTACCCCCACACACGTTCCAAACTGTATTTCCAATTCTTAGTGGCTGCTTTGCTATATGTGGTGATTCGCTATATGTAGTGATTCCTCTTTAAGGCAGCTAGGTCTGATGCATATTTTTGCCTATTACACATCTCCTCGTGGTTCTGTCCAGTGTTTCTCTGTGTTAGCCCCTCTATCATAGTGGCCAGAAACCAGAATAAGTATAGAAGGAAAGAAAAAGGTAAAAGAACGGTGGTGAGAGATAGAGGAAACAAAATGCATAGACATGTTATGGACAGGGTCCTGGTGGAGACAGATTTCCACAGACCCATTGATGACTTATTCTGGATGTGTTTAACCCTCTTCCATTCTGCAAGTACTGCATTAAGTAAACTCTTAGCAATATGGTGTTCAGAGACAACAACAAATGACAGAATGTTGAGGAGCTGAGATCCCACTTCAAGCAGAATTCGAAGCAAAGAACTTCAACAACCTTACAATCAATATCCTGATTCTCCTCCAACAATCTGTATAGAGCAGGAGGAAGCATGCCTCCAAAACCATCCTCCATTCCATGGTAAGAGAATTGGCCACTCGATTCATGAGGTTATATGAGGAATTTAAGAATTTAGGAGGCGAAATTGACAAGATTATTCTGGTTGTGGTTGTCAAGGATCCCTTTGCCCTCTATGAGTTGGGTGACTATAATCCTGCTCTTGGGTTAAAGGTTGATTTATCCATGAAACTATTGTTTAGTGATATTTTGGAGGCCCCAAATGATACCCTTTCTACTTTCTTGTCTGCTGTTATACCTTAATTGGTTGAACAGCATCGGTGGGGTGTGGGATGTTGTGAAGCAGAACGAAGCATACTTCTAAAACCATCATTGACTCCATGGTAAGTGAATTGGACACTCGACTCGTGGGGTTATAGGAGGAATTTACAATTCTAGAAGGCAAAATTGACAAGATTATGAAGGTCATAGCTGTGAAGGATCCCTTTGCCCTCTGTAGGTTGGGTGACTATAATTCTGATCTTGGGTTGAAGGTTAAGTCATCCATGAAACCGTTATTTATTGATATTTTGGAAGCCCTAGATCATATCCCTCCTCCTACTTTCTTGTCTGGCGTTGTACCTTAGATGTTTGAACAGCATTTGTGGGGTGTGGGATGTTGTGAAATCTCACAAATTCCAAATCTGAAGTCAGCTATCCTCAATGTGCTGGTTCTCGATTAAATTAAGGCCACTCAGTCGCATTTGGTCAAAGGCAACCCTGTGGTTTTTGTGCTTGTTAGCTGCAAAAATTTGGTGGAATTCGGGTGGCCAACCTTCAGGGTTGCCAGATGATCATCTGCCGAAAAATGTTACTCTTGAGGACTTCACTGAAGTGCCTTCCTGAACATGACAGCTGGTCTGTAATTCTAAGACAGAATTTTCTTATTTCATCCTCTGTTGCGTGCTATTTCCTTTTTGTTAAACCTTGTGTCCCAACTATTATGTAGCTCAATATTTTTTCTTTTGGGCACTTTGTTTGGCCTGCATTAGCCTGGTTGCTAGTAGTTGGCTAACCGTTACTAGTTTTTTGTTTTATGTGTTTGCTAGGCTGTTTTTTCAAGCCAGAACAATTTATTGTTATATCTCTGCCTTTGAAACTATGTATGGGTGAGGGCCCTTTCCTTGTTTATATGATTTTTAAAAAAAAGATTCCAAGGGGTGTGAGTGTAATGTCCCCTTTTCCAATCGAAGACCTTTCGCCTATTTTGTCAACCCGATGGCCAAAGGAAAATATAAGGGTGACTTAAGTTTTATTAATTTTATTATATTGTGCAAAAAATTACAATATAATAGCACATATAATAAATTAATAAACTTAACATTAAAATAGAACCTAGAAAAGTACATCAAAAGAAAAGCACTTATTTAATTTGTATTTTCTAGGGAAAATGGCGACTTGCCTTAAGGGGAAAATGGGAACTTAGAAAGGATAAAACATTTCTATTGTGTATTCCCTCTAGGGAAAAGCGACCAGCCTTGGGAGAGAAGAAAATAATTATTAAATACCTTTTGTATTCTCCCTAAGAGAAATGGAGGGTGGAAAATGCATCGAAAGAATCATACAAGCTGATTGGTGGTCTTGAAGGTTGTTTTGGGTCTCTTCTTCCTTTAAAAGGAGAAGTAGACTTGCTTGAGAGGCATTCCATATTCATTTGATATATTTTGAATTGTGTTGAAGCCTGAAGCTTTCACCAAAAATATTCTAAGGACGAAAACCCTTAGTATATTGCCTCTAGAGGACGAAAACCCTCTTAGAGTTTAGGAGGAATTTCTGCGCTGGATTTTCCATAGAGCTTACACAGAATTTCAGTGTTTTTCAGCGGTAATTATGGAGTTTTTGCAATAAAAAGTTGATTACCAGAGTTGCAGCAGTGTTGTACTGATTTTCTCTAATGGAGCGACTCAAATGTGGCTGTTATGTGATGTTTTGAAGTCATTCTAAGGTCTGATCCTTGCTGCTATCTGTTGTATTTATTTTTACAACTCAGGAGAAGGTATTTTCAATACTGTGGATGGATTTATATTACTGTTTCAGCCTCTTTAGATCTGCAGATTTCTGATATAAATTTCAGATTAATGATAACTCAAAAAGTCAGATTTTATATGTATTTTACGCTGCCAATACGCACAGGTCAGATTTTATTTGGTTTGATTGCTGTTGTGGGAATTTTATATACCAAACTAGCCGCATTTTTTCATATCTGCATTAGGGAAAAGTGCCATAACATACAAAAATCTGTATTTGTTGTTCTGTTTGATTTAAAACTCATTGGAGCGTAAAGAGATCCATTTGGGGATCTTTCAGTGGTATCAGAGCAATGTTCCTCCCACCTGGAGGGTTTTTGATTTGATACAACCACGAGAGGTTGGTGATAGAGCTGAATCATGGGAGTTAGACAGAAAAGCTTTCCATGGAACATGGATAGCGATCTTCTTAGGGAAGTGGTAGACACCCATCAACAGATGATGCAGACCATGCAGCAGTTGATGGATGTGGTTAGGTCAAGAGGTACGAGAGACAGTTTGAGAGTCAGACAAGATCGGAGGCCTAGATCATCATCACTTTCTATTCACAGGTCCAACACCACAAGACAAAGAAGCGGAAGTGATTAGCATATTTGAGGAGTATAGCATTCTTCCTCAAGATGTTAAGGAGAATCTTCCTTTCATGGACTACATGGACATGCACCCAAGTATTGGCTACAAGACTGAGCAGGCAAGGAAGGAATATCACACCATAGCTTCTAAATGGTTGATACGTGGAAGGAATAGAAGAGTCTTCACATATGGATGATACAACTCTTCACGAGAGTGCTTTGGTGTCTTCAAGTTCCAATGAGGTATGCAAAAATTTATATGATGAGTTTGATAGTGCTGATTTGAATTTGGTCATATCATCTACACATGGAGAAAAATCAGATTATAACAGCCATGGATGTTCTGAACAAAGGCCTATGATTTGGGAAGAGGTTGATGCTTGCAATGAAAGCGTGAAGGAGGATCCCAAGAGTCTGATTTGGGACAGCATTAATTTATCTCCCTACTCTCATGAGATGGCAGCCCTTACACATGGAGAAAAGAATGAAGAAGAGTCTACAAGTGTTGGCATTCAAAGTACATGTGTTGGATATGAAAATTCCACGGAAGATGCACTTGTGAAGCTTGAAGACATGGCAAAAGAGTATGATAGGTATTCTGATTTTTATGACAGCAGTCATGTTTCTTTACCCCATCATGAGAGGATGCTCATTTTACATGAGGATGACAATGCCATGGGGTCTTCCATAGGTGGCATCCAAGAATTGGGTGTTAAAAATGGGTTTTGTGTGATGAATTCAAGTCATAAGAACTCTGATTTTTTATATCAGACTTGGGAGGATGTGACAAAGACACAACTTTTGTGTGATATGTGGTCACAAAAAGCCAAAGAGGCTAGATTAGTGGCTGCCAATGCAAGACAACATCTTCAAGGAGTCAAAGAAAAGATCAATCTCATCAACATAGCAAGGCAAAAAAGGATTGATGAATGCGTGGAAGAAGATATGCTGTCTCATTTATCGCAGCAGCTGGTTCACAACAATATTCATCCCATTCCGGACAAGAATGAAGGGGAATTGGTGCAACAAAGTCAAGCCATTGTGAAGTCCAAGATTGACGTGGATGTTGGCAATACTCCAAGGTATGATAAACATAATAATGGTTCTTATTTATTGCTGCCTAGTCCAATCTATTTTCATCATAGGATGCATGATATGGTAGAAGATGAAGTCTTCATTTTGGAGTTTGTTGAACCATTGGTCCAAATATATGAGCAACTTGTTGAGGGAATATGGTGGCAAGTTATAGCTCACTTGACAGGAACAGGGGCCAGGCTGGTAGAACATTTCAGCATGTTTTGTCTCTTGTGCATGACACTTGGACAAAACAAGATCAGAATTGCTTGAGGGCAAGCAATCTCGGGAAGGGAGGACTGTAATGTCCCCTTTTCCAATCGAAGACCTTTGGCCTATTTTGTCAACCCGACGGCCAAAGGAAAAATATAAGGGTGACTTAAGTTTTATTAATTTTATTATATTGTGCAAAAAATTACAATATAATAGCACATATAATAAATTAATAAACTTAACATTAAAATAGAACCTAGAAAAGTACATCAAAAGAAAAGCACTTATTTAATTTGTATTTTCTAGGGAAAATGGCGACTTGCCTTAAGGGGAAAATGGGAACTTAGAAAGGATAAAACATTTCTATTGTGTATTCCCTCTAGGGAAAAGCGACCAGCCTTGGGGGAGAGAAGAAAATAATTATGCCTTTTGTATTCTCCCTAAGAGAAATGGAGGGTGGAAAATGCATCGAAAGAATCATACAAGCTGATTGGTGGTCTTGAAGGTTGTTTTGGGTCTCTTCTTCCTTTAAAAGGAGAAGTAGACTTGCTTGAGAGGCATTCCATATTCATTTGATATATTCTGAATTGTGTTGAAGCTTAAGCTTTCACCAAAAATATTCTAAGGACGAAAACCCTTAGTATATTGCCTCTAGAGGACAAAAACCCTCTTAGAGTTTAGGAGGAATTTCTGCGCTGGATTTTCCATAGAGCTTACACAGAATTTCAGTGTTTTTCAGCGGTAATTATGGAGTTTTTGCAATAAAAAGTTGATTACCAGAGTTGCAGCAGTGCTGTACTGATTTTCTCTAATGGAGCGACTCAAATGTGGCTGTTATGTGATGTTTTGAAGTCATTCTAAGGTCTGATCCTTGCTGCTATCTGTTGTATTTATTTTTACAACTCAGGAGAAGGTATTTTCAATACTGTGGATGGATTTATATTACTGTTTCAGCCTCTTTAGATCTGCAGATTTCTGATATAAATTTCAGATTAATGATAACTCAGAAAAGTCAGATTTTATATGTATTTTACGCTGCCAATACGCACAGGTCAGATTTTATTTGGTTTGATTGCTGTTGTGGGAATTTTATATACCAAACTAGCCGCATTTTTTCAGATCTGCATTAGGGAAAGTGCCATAACATACGAAAAATCTGTATTTGCTGTTCTGTTTGATTTAAAACTCATTGGAGCGTAAAGAGATCCATTTGGGGATCTTTCAGTGAGGCCCGAAATTGGTCCAATCATTGTACAAGTTCATGCTATGTAAAGCTAGAAGATTTTGATCATGAGTAGCTGATTTTCTGGGCTTATTTATAAAATTGGGCACTTCATTTGGCCTGCATTGCCCTGGTTAGTAGTAGTTGGCTAACTGTCACTAGTTTTTGTTTTGTGGTGTTTGGTTGGCTTTTGTTTCAATCCTGGACAATTTCTTCTTATATCTCTGCCTTTGAAACTGTGTACAGGCGAGGCCCTTTTGCTCATTTATATAATTAAAAACGAGATTCCACAGGAAGTGAGGCCCAAAATTGGACCAATCATTGCACAAGTACATGTTATGTTAGACTAGAAGATTCTGATCACGAGTAGCTGATTTTCTGGGTTTCTTTCTAAAATGGTTTAGTATTGGCAGATTGCATAAGAGGAGCGGAGTGAAGGACCATGGCATCTACAGGAATCACAGGCCTGAGAGAGTGTGACAGACAGTATGGGATGTACAATTTCGCTCCCTGGAAGTTGTCTTCAAATGCTGATGGAAGAGCTGGAACTGTGGAAAATTTTGGATGGATTAGGAAGTGTACCTACAAATCCAGCTTCATTGGCTGCATATGAAAGGTGAGATGTTAATGGAAGGAGGATTCTAGCAAGATTGCGTCAAGGACCATCTTAATCCCCAAATGCAAAGGAATAAGACAGCAGGTGAAATGTACACTACACTAGGTGTGTTGTTCAAGAATTCGAACGTTTATCACAAGATGATGCTGAGATAAAAAAATCCCATATTCACATGCATGATGCAGGAGTTTTGAGCTATTTGCCCAAGGTCACAGAGCTAAATGATCAGCTCACAGCTATTGGTTAAGCTATCAAGGATCTTATCTTGAATGGATTTTCTAATGCCTGGGAAATTTTTGTCTTCGGAAAAATGCCTCCTGAAAAATTCCCTTCGAATGAGACACTTTATGAGATATTTCTGCAAGAGGATAGTCGAAGACAATCTGTCCTCTCATGAAGGGAGGAGGATCCTGATGTAGCTCTGATTGGAAAAATAAAGAGCAAGAAGAAATAACCCACGAAGGGAAAGCTGAATGATAATTCCTCTAGTGCAGGTTCGAACAAGAAAAAGGGATCAACCAAGTGTTATAAGTGTGGTACGAAAGACCACCATGTGCATGAATGTGCAGATATAAGGCTTCAAGGAAAACACAAAGGTAAAGGTTCCATGCATGGTTAACATTTTGCAGGCAATGTTGACAGTTCAATACACGATGAGCTATAAAATGGGCTCGAGGCAGCATTTTCCATGATTTATGCCCTCTCAAAAATTACCACTCCAGTGTCTGGCATGTTGATAGTGGTGCTGCTCATTGTATGACCTTTGATAAAACATTTTCCAGCAAGTTATCAAGGGAAAAGATCAATATCCATGATGTTATCATTTATCCCATGGTGGGATTGGGATTCATGCCTATCAAGGTTCCTTCAAGTGATGTTTCTTATCTTAAAGATGTCTATATCTCGCTTGTCTCACCAATAATTTTTTTTTGTTTTGGCGATCATGGATGCCACATACAAAGTGGATCTTGCTGACAAGGGATGTCTCATCATGGATCACAATATACAACCAACAAGGTTCATTGTTAAAGAAGTTTGAGAGGGAGGTCTCACTATACACCTAAATTTTCACTCTTACTGACTTTAACTCTTTGCAAGCACTATTGGCGCATTGGCTTCCCAAAGCGATGTCGTCAGGGATAATGCCAGGAGCGGAGATAACTGGAAATGGTTATATTGGACTCATTAGTGGTGGTACTTGGGAGGTAGCTTTGATGTGCAGTCACTGTTATGATTCTTTTGATACCCTTTCCACCCATACATTCATCCATTTACAGTCTCCCTGCAACATCACCTTATGGTCGCCTCCATATCTACAGCACACCTATACCTCCAGCATATCACCTTTCAGCAGCTCTAGAGCCTTCCTCCATCCTCTAAGGCTTCCTTCCCCATGATGGCACATTAACTCAGCCAATGGCGACCATGGTCAAAGCTATCTGGCTTTTTATTTCTGAAAACTGACTGCATTGACCATGGTCGATGCCATCGGCTAAATGAAACAATAATGTTTAATCATGATCCCTATATATACGCAGCATTTGAGTACTTCTACCATCACATCATCATTGGTCATTCAATCTGCTTGCGCTCGCAAATCTGCTCACTTATGTACTTGATAAACACAAGGGTGGACATTTGCTATAGGGTACATACCTTCAGCCAGTATATGGTGGAGCCTAGGCAGGCTCACTCGAAGGCTACTAAGAATGTTCTTAGGCAATCAAGATACCTTGCAGATTGGACTCAAGTAAACAGGTGAGATTTAAATTTTCACCATAAAGGGTTCGTTGATAGTACTTTGATGGTGCTCAACCTCAAGTTGTCAATCTTGTTGACCCTTGATTGTACTGCAGCTAATTGGTCCACTTATGTCCTTGGTAAACACTAGGCTGGACATTTGCTATGCAGTGCATACCCTCAGCCAGTATATGGTGGAGCATAGGCAGGGTCACTAGAAGGCTTCCAAGCATGTAATTAAGTATCTCAAGGGTACCTTGCAGATTGGACTCAGGTAAACAGGTGTTTCAGATTTGCAACAGCAAGGGTTTGTTGATAGCAACTGAATTGGTGATGTGCATTGTGGAGACCCAAAAATCCATTTGTGTATTGTTTCTCTTTGAATTGGGCAATAGTTGCCTGGTTCAGCAAGAGGCAGGGTGTGAAGGCATTGAGCTCACCAGAGTCAAAGCTGCCATAACCTATTGCGAAGCAATTTGGCTTTGCCAGCTGATCTCACAGTTGAGTGGAGACATCCTAGTGCCTACAGCTATCTTCTGAGACAACCACAGCTATATCAAGCTCTTGGAGAATGCAGTGTTCCGTGATCGGTCGAAGAACACCAACATTTGGTTCCACTTTATGAGGGACAAAGTGCAAAGAGGTTATCCTATTTTAGGATTGCCTACAGATTCCAAAGTGGTCAACATTCTAACCAAGCCTCTTTCGAAGAGGTAGTTTGAGATGTTGCATGAACATCTTGGTATTGTGGAGAACACTTTCCTCCCTAAAAGGAATGCTGAAATATGTAACTCACGGGTGTTCTTTGTGCCTTAAGCTAATTATGCATTATTTACTTAATGAAAATTGTTTTTGGGAATTTTGGGAGTTCCTATTTTTAAGGAGAGTTTTCTAAATTTTAAGAGAGTTAACCTATCTCAGGTGGTTGCATAATAAGACCTCAATTTAGATTTATAGTCGGTAATAAATTAGGATGATAGACATTCTACAATAACAGCAAGGGTTAGGAACTTAGGATGTAATGGAGTGAGCGTGTTCAGAATGATTTTCAACCTTAAATTTGACATCCATTTAACTGTCAATTAAAAAAATTCCTTTTGCTTCGAGAAGTCTATGGAAAAATTGTAATATCTTGCTCATATGGTAGGGTTTTGGGCCCTTTTTTTTCCTGCAAGTATGTTTCAAGACTAACACAGTGGTTCAGCTAGATTGTTTTTATGTGTCACCAGTCAATTGGAAATTGGAAGAAATCAATGTGGTATGTGAAAAATTCAAGATAAGAACCTTATAATTGATATCTCTATGCATAATTCCAATAGATGTATTTTAATTTTCTGTACTAGTTATATTATTATGATTAGAGCATTAATTATCTAAATTACACACTTCAAAGAGAGAGTGACATACCCCTCTTTTCTTCAAACACACTTTGATCTACCCATAGTCGATGACTGCATGTGGGCAAAACCAATTGGAGGTGATTTGGCATGCATGCAATCTGTTGTTGAAGTTATGATGACTTTAGAATTGCTGCATTTGAGGTTAGTGTACTGCTGACTGACAATACCTCAGACACCTGGAAACACCATATAGGCCCCGTACCAGCATACGAACATACTCCATACGGGCACAAGTACAAGTCCTAGTATGGGGTAAGTACATCCCCAAAGAGTGGCACGGCCCAGGATATTTTCGTACTATTTCAGCAGTGCTCTACGGCTTTTAAACACCAAAAATTTAAAAACCCTAACCCTAATGTATCTACCCCAAACTCTTAAAGACACCATCCGAAAGCTATATAAGCACCTCTTTGCTCCATTTTAAAACAGATTTTCAGTTTTTGCAAATTTAAGAGCTTGAAGGAAAGAAGATAGGTGGAGATAGGAGCTAGGAGGAAGTTAGGAGCTTGAAGGAGAAAGAATTAAGAACAGCTTGGAGGAGGAAGTTAGAAGCTTCTAGAGAAAGGAGAAAGGAGCAACTTGAAGGAGAAAAATCAGTTTTTTCTCTCCATTCACCCTCTTTTCCATTTTTTCTAACAAATTTGTTAATGTGATCAATGATCATGAATGATGTGTGCATTACGCATTGATCCTAATGTTTATTTTAAAATTCTATGTAATATTTATTTTTAAGTTCTACGTAGTATTTATTTCAGTTTTAGTTTTGTATATATTTTTATTTTTATTTTATTAAAGTCTAAAATTTGAAACTAGCTATGAGTTTGCTGTTTTTAGCTATAACTTTTGAGCTCTATGTATGCTCTCACCTCGCACCTTTTATGGCAAACTTGGTAATCAAAAGCAAGGACTGATGTCTAGCATTTAGTTATGTTTGCTGGTTATAGAATATATTTTTATGTTTAAAAAGATTAAAATCCAAACTCTTTGTATGCTCTCGCCTCACACTATTATGGCGAAAATGGTGATCATAAGCAGAAAATGATGCCAAGGATTTAGGAACATTCACTGTGTTTTAGAGTTTTTAGCTATTTAAAAAAATCCTGAACTCTATGTATGATCTCACCTCACACCTTTATGGCAAACTTGGTGATCAAAATTTCAAAAACAAAACAAGAAGCAATGTTTGTTTGGTCTCCTTTATTGTTTTTTCATCTTTCTCATTTTAGGTTTGAGATAAAAAAACATATAATTGGCATCGAGTTCAACTTGACGTGGAGGGCAAGGGGGCAAGGGAAAGTGAGTCGAGAGGAGGCCCACATGGAAACATTTTGGGTCCCATGAATGTAAACATGATCCCTCTTCTCCTCTATGGAGACATGTAAAAGAGTTGGAGAACATTCTTGTTGGTGGAATTCGATCTTAGGTATGCAACCATTGCAACATGTCATTTAAGTCATCGTATACCCGATTGAAAGCATTTAACTGGGGTAACGGGAACCGGGATTAGAAAGTGTGACAAGGTTGAAAAGGCACAAATGTTAGTGTACTTGAAAGAGCAAGCAGAAGCTAGCTTGCAATCTACAAGAACTCACTCTAGAACAATTTTTTTACAAAGGTGGTGTTTAGGAAAACCATCCATGCACTCGAATCATCCATTCATTCAAAAGTCAAACTAAAACTCTATTAGTGCCACTTGAAACTCCCTTGTATGAAGAGGCCACCTCACGAAAGAGAACAAAGAGACCCTAGGACAAACATTCAACATAGAGAAGAGGGGCATTGTTGATGAATTTATGGCTCAATGCCTTTATGCATGTAACTTACCCTCCAATGTGTTGAGGCCGTCGCCATTTTGACAACAAATGGTAAAAATTATTAAGAAAACCACCCACGTACTCAAATCGTCCCTTCATTCAAGTCACATTGAAACTCTATCAATGCCACTTAAAACTCCCTTCATGAAGAGACCACCTCACAAAAGAGAACAAAAGGACCTTTACCTGAACAAACAATCAACATAGAGAAGAGGGGCAATGTTGATGAATTGGTGGCTTAATGCATTTATGTATGTTGCCCTTCAATGTGTTGAGATCACCATATTGACAACAAATGGTGAAAGGTATTAATGAGGCACCTAAAGGATATAAAAGCCACGCTATGATGGCTATGAGAAGGTTCACACATCCCTTTTGGCAAAAGAAGTGAAGAATATATAAGCTTCTTTACAACCAATTAGAGATTCTTTAAAGGATTTACAAGCGTCCGTTATTTCAAATGGATGTAAAGATGCACGAAACAAACCCCTAATCAACATTGTTGCAGTAACCCATAAAGGGGCAATGTTCTTAAAGGTCGTTAATTGTGAGGGTGAAGTGAAAAATGCACAATTCATTGCTAACATTTTTATTGAGGATATTGAGTCAGTGGGCCCCAAACATTGTCTATGTCATCACAAACAACAAGAAATTGCAAGGTAGCAAGGTTGATTGTAGAAGGGAAATACGAGCACATATTTTGGATGTCTTGTGCAATACACTCTCTCAATATGATGTTGCAAAAGATTGCAAAATTCCATAGATAAAGCAAATTTACACAAAGGCAAACGAAATTTAGATGTTTGTCACAAATCATCACGTCTCAAGCCATTTTTAGAAGATTCTCGAGGTTGGAGTTGTTGAAGGTAAGGGAACAATTCATTAGTTTCTAATTTATATAATCTAAGTTATATAACTTTCAATAATTTGAATCTTTTAATTTCTTTTTATAGGTTACTTTTGAAACAACCTATTGAAGGTAAACGGATTTAACGTAAACATTGATTTCGGTGATTGACAACATTTGGATCATATAGAGGCAAGCAAATACAAGTAGAGAGCCCATAAGATAAAATCATTGATCCTTGAAGATGATTGGTGCACCAAGGTTGAGTTTTTGTTTAGTTTCACAAAGCCTACTCTTTCTATGATTAGATATGCGAGATATAGTTAATGCTTGCATAGAAAAAAATTTAAGATGGAATTGACTTCAAGCTTGAAAAAATACGAGAAATCATACAAAACAAAGAGCAAGACCTTAAAGAAAACTTCTATAATGAAAGACTGGTCATAAAGAGGTGGAATAAAATGACCACCCCATTGCATCTCCTTATCTATGCGTTGAATTCCAAACATTATAAAAATGAAATAATTGGGTTATCTGGTAGGCAACCACCATATAATGACCAAGCAATTGCAAATGGAACTAAGGTAGCATTTAGGAGGTTGTTTCCTGATTCATTTGTAGCTAGTGCGGTCTACGACAAAATGGGAATGTTTGTACATTTAGAAGGTAGCATAAGAGAAATAGAGGCTCTTTGTGACAAGTACAACATAACTCCAATCAAGTGGTGGTATATGCATGGCCATGATGCCAAGTACCTATGACCTATTGCCATTAAACTTCTCTCACAGGTATAAAATTTAATTGAAAATTTGTTGTTTACCAATTAAAATTCATGATATTAACGAACACTTTTGTAAATTATTAACACCTTTTTTTGTAACAATTGGCTGGTAATTCTTTAACAGAACGAAATTGGAGTACATATGCCTTCATCCCCTTAGCTAAACAAACAAGTTGGCATCCAAAAAGACTGCAGATTTGGTATATGTACATTCTAATTTGCACCTCCTAATGCACAAGACTGAAGACTATACTAGAGATCCTAACAAGCTTTGAGATATCCATCTTAAGACTATTGACTTTGATGCTTCCGCTACTACTTTCACCCAACTTTCACTACTTGGTATTGATGATGAAAATCCAGAAGTTCTTCACAAGGGTTGGGCAATGGAGCTAGTGCCAATGGGGGTGGAGTTGTTAGTGGCGTTCATAGAGCTGATTTTGAGGAAAATCTAGATGATATATTCAAGAATCTAGATTATAATCATGTACATATGAAAATTGAAGCAAGTTGAATGTTTTGAACTTTCATGAATACAAAGTATTTTAAGTGTTTTATCTTTTATGGACTAAAAATGAGTATAATAATTCTATGTTGGCGGGATACGGGTAAGGGTACGGGTTCAAAATGCGAATACACCAATTTTCAAAAACCCTTGGTTTGGGTACTATGGTACATATTATATATACTCATTTATTAGACCATAAAAATATAAAAACTTTTAAAATATAGTAGGATCAAGGTTCAAAACATTCAATATGCTTAAAATTTAACATTTTCATTAATCATGTGGTATAATACATATGATATATGAATATCATGTCAATATGGTTGTCTCCTCCTCAATTCATCTTTGGCACTTTGCTCTTACACTTGCAAAAACCAACAATGAATTGTTTGTATGTTTTGGTAATGCTTGAGTGCCTTTTTATAGGTTTTAGAGGAGTTTAGGATTTAAATTTTTATTAATTTATGATTTTTAGGGTTTCCTTTGACTATGTCAATGCAAAAATTAATTCTTTATGCAACAACAGCTTGGAAACATCGCCGGTCCCCTTGGGTACACCCGGGATAGCCCAAGTATATTCGAACGCACCGAGTACTAGGGGACGTTTCCCTCATGTACCCTTGGTGTCTCCATACCAAAAACGTACTCGAGGGGGTACGGTGGGGAGGACAACAGACGTCCCTACAACACAATATATTTTTAGTAATATATTGTCTAGACATTTCTATATTGTTTTGTACTTAGAAGGGTTTTTTAAAATTGGTGTTTCCGCATTTCGAACCCATACCCATTTCCTAAGAACCTAGGACAAGACTACTATGTGACTAAAAATCAAGCTTGAGTTGGGAGAATCTCTCCCAAAGGGCTCATCGTCCTATAGGGAGATTATTTTTAAATGTTTTGTAATTCACTATTATTATTCTTGGTGTTGTAATTATAAAAGAAAAGGCGCCAATTTCCCAATCAATCGCTTTGATCCAATATTTACTTTGATTGCATACCTTACTCGGATTGAAGTACAACCCTAGTATGTTATTCTGCAAGGCTTGATTTACATTTATACAATGCTTGTGTATCTAGAATTTGAGCTTTTGTATGTTTAATTGAAGATCACAACAGATTGAGAGGCCTTCACCGGTCGACTTCCTCTCCTTTTTCTTCTTTCTTTCAAGCACACACTGTATCACTCACATAATGTGAGTGTTTTAACATCCTCCCCCTCTAGTATTCCTTTTAAGTTTTTATTATTATAAAATAATAGGTTCTCAAATTGGATTTATCCTATCCTAACATTGCATGTCATGATGGAATTCAATAGTCTTATTTTTGTTAGCTAAGTTAACCAACCATAACAAGATGATGAACTATAACTAAATGGCTGATTTGCTTCTAAATCAAAATTGTTGGTCCATGATATAGGGATACCGATATTAGATTCATCCATGTTACACTTGGGGCATGTCCCTAGATTTTGGTGATGTCCCTGGACATCTTGAATGTTTCGGAGATTTGTGGACTTGGAAGGGGCATCACCAATTATTATTTTTAAATTAAAATTTCAACACTTTTACTTTCAAAAAATTGTTATTTTTAACAATAATATAGAACACTATTCTCGAAAGTACCCAAAAATAACATTGAATAAAGTTTAATCCCATAAATTTCATTGGATAATGTTCAAAGATTTAAAAATTAATTTTTAAATATTATTTTAATCGCCATCCCCAAAATATGGGGAAAATTTTCCATTCCGTAAAACCACGCCTCACCTCCCCGTCTCCTAGACTTAGGTAACTATAGATTTATCGGTCAATGAAATTATACGTTACGGTAGTATCTAGAGTTCAAAATTTGGGGCTTGATCCACTAAAGTATGTCAAAACTCAAGGAAATTCGAAGCTAAAGAAGGAATCGAGCTCTTATAAAGCAATAAAGCAATGTCAACAAAACAATAAAGCGGCATGGGTAAAAGCTATCAAATCCATATAATCCTACTCTTTTTCAAAGTATTATTGTTATCGCAAAAAACAGCTTGATTATCATAAACGGATGATGAGCAATTAGTGTTTTTGGGTAACATGGGATTGTCTCTCAAGTTGTGGGACTCGCTACTTGAGACAAACCTCTAGAGAAGGCTGATTCCTCTACCTATTTCTAATGCTAAACTACTCCTAAGGAAGGAAATGTGGCTATCTAATCCTACTCTAACATCCACAAGGACCAGGGAAGAGAAAGAGATGCATGAAAGAGAAAATCCTAAGCTAACAGAGGTGATAGCACCAAAAAGGGGAGAATGAACACTCTCAGATGAGTGAAAATAAGAGAAAATGCGCATGGGAGGGCAGACAAACATGCCACAATCTAAAACAACATTCACACACTTGTTTTCATGGAGCACAATAGAAAAGAAACTTGCAAGGGACATGAAGAATGCACAACAAACCAATATAGCAAAGGAAAGGCAAGAAGATGCAACAAAATACAAGCTAGGGCAGAGAATAGCCACAAAACAAGACTTTTATTGCTTTCAAATGATGCACAATCTATTACAATGGTGGAAAGAGGCAAGTATCCACATGACAAGTATTTGAGGCCTGCAACTCAAAATGCAAAAACACTACTCTAAATAATGCTCTTGCAAACTAAGAGGGTCCAACCTTTACAAATGAGCATTATTCAACAATATATAGGAAGGGGAAGAGAGAGGAGGGAAAAGAGAGGGAAATTTGAATTCCTTCCTCCAACCACCGACCAAATTCATTAAGTTCGTTCTGCGAGCACATGGGCGCCTCGAAGACCGATTCTCTATGCCATCCAACCTGCGAAGGAGAGGGGCGTCGTTCTTCATTGATGCTAGTGGTTGGGAATGATTTGATAACTTTGTGTGTTCAGAACCATCTCTTTTGCCTCAAACCCATGTTTGACATTTCGGTCCCCGAGACTGCATCATTTCGGAAGTTGTAGGCCCTGAATGTAGCCATTAATGAGACCTTTCCAATAAGATCAATCTCGTTTGATTTGATTAGCCGCGTAAGAGTTAAGGGTGAAAATGCTTCATCGCTTGCTCGACGGCTTTTCCCTTGCATTCCTCCTTTCTTCGCGGGCCTTTTAGAATATTTGAATGTTTTTAACATCCCGCGGTTTTTGCTTGTTGATGGGTTTTGAAGTGTCGCATGGCTTTTGAAATCCAGAACGCTTGCCTTTGAAATACCCCCGGAACATTGAATCAGTGTCCCGCGGCTTTTGTGACTTAGCCGCACCTTCATTTCTTCGCAAAAGGCAACCCCGCGGCATTTGAATTCTTGACTAGTTGACAAATTCCACCTAAGTCATGACTCGCTCACCTCCTTTGTTCTGCTCCTTTGTTACGCAGGGCTTGTTGAGGATCCGCATAACACTATATTCCTAAACTTCACGGAAAGTTGGGTGAGAGTCTCGCGGCTCCCGCGAAGCATGAGAATGGCTAATTTCAACTTGGTTAGTTATTTGAAGTTGCGAGAGGTGCAATTTTGGATAACAATTACCTCTAAAATGGTCAAAATTAGAAATAATTTCTGCTTATGCTGACATTCGGAAAATAGATCCAAGTATTTGTTTCCACATTATTAATATTCTAAACCTTAACTTTTGCAGATGTTTTACTTTCCTTGCCGCACTATTAAGATTTTAAATCTTACTACATGTGGGCTGGGCTTAAAGGTCGCCTTATAATAGAGTCAGATATTTGAATTTAACAAATGTCTTTGTTATTATTACACCACCGTGACCCCTTATACGTAGATTTTCCTACACGGTTCTACTAGTTTTCAAATTTTTCCTCTGAAAATGAATGATAGTTATAACTGAGTCAAATATCTGAACTTAACAAATCTCTCCATTGTTATTGCACCACCACGACCCCTTATACGTAGTTTTTACAACATAGTTATACTAATTTTCAAAATTTTCCCTATGAAAATAAATGACACTTATAACTGAGTCAGATATTTGAACTTAACAAATGTCTGCATTATTATTACACCACCACGACCCCTTCTGCATAGTTCTACTAGTTTTCAAACTTTTCCCTCTGAAAATGAATGATAGTATGGACTATCACAGGTCAATCTAAATTTGGATCTGACTGACATGGGTGATTATATATCCAAAATGCTTGATGTGTTAGTTTTATATTTGTAAGTGTACTAGCTGATAAACAATCTTCCCTCCCAAAACCTGTTACTCATCAGCACGACCCCTTACACATAGATTTTTCCACAGAATTCTATTCATTTTCAAACTTTTTCCCTCTGAATATGAATCATAGTATGACAACAGGTCAATCTAAGTTTGAATACAACATGTGCAATTATATATCTGAAATGCTTAAGGTGTTGGCCTTTATATTTGTAAGCATACTAGCTGATAATTGCTCCTCCCTCCCCAAACCTGTTAATATAGTTTCCACACGTTTGAGACCATCGTTGGGACATACAGAGCATAAATGCCGGAAAGGCCCTCGACCTCCTCGGCCTATCAGTCTAGTGCTCTTCGTCAGCCCCTGAGCTGATCTCCTCAGTCTAGGATTCTCCCTCAACCTAAAGTGGACCTCCTCTGTCTATTGCGTTAGTGCTTGCCCTCGACCTAAAGTTGTTGTGTGGGCACCTCGGCTGTTTGAATACCTCTCCTCAACTTATTTTATAAATTATAAGCCTCCACTGTTTTTCATTTAAATTATCAATAGCTTTCTTCGTCGCTACGATTAAAATATTTGTTTCCTTTTAATTGGACAGTTATAGCAGGATTTCACCATTTCACAGAGCTCCCCACCCGAACTGAAAAATGCATAATTTAATTGAAAACCCTAAGCATTTGATGAGGATTGCGTTCAAATCATGCCGTTGTGCTTGTTCAATTTAGAGCTTAAAATATGAAAAGAGAAAAATATGATCGAGAGAATACCTTGATCGGGGCTTAAACGAAACTGTTCTAAACGTTCGTCAATACTGATGCGGTGTTCTTCTGAAACGGGACGTTTTCCAAATGTAAATCCTCCTCTCCCTCCTCTACGCATTTTGCTCCAAAATGGAATTCTGAAATTTGTCAATTTAGGAAATATTTTATGCAAATATTTTCTCGCCACTGTGAAAACACCACTATTTATTTTATCGCCGGTGACACTCAAAGCACAACGCCAGTGTTGGTTGCTCTAGAACTGCACGATCTTCTTAACTTTTTTCTTTCTGTCTGGACCGTAGCTTTTTTGTCTTCCCGAGCGATAGGATTTGTTTAACGACAAAAACTGTAAGTAGACTGTATCGTTGATTTGGATAGGAGTTTCCGTTCGAAGGATTAGGGTTACCGGCACGGACCTCGACTCTCCTCACAACTATATTTATTCTACTAGCAAATTGCACACGAGTTGCAAGACGCTTTCATTCCGATGTCAATCGAATAAATGAAAAGAAATGTATTATTTAGATAAGTCTAAATTTTGAAGGGTTATTTAGTTAAACAATCGAGGTGTTTTGTGTATGTTTCAATCATTTGTATACACTTTTCTTAATATGTTTTGATGGATGTCTACATTTTATTTGAAAGCTCCCATTTTAGTACGGGTGGGAGTAGGTAGGAGTATGACAAAGTTTGTGGAGTCCAATTTTACACCTTCCATATATATTTGAAAGCTCACATTTTAGTGTAGGTGGGAGTATGATAAAGTTTGTGGAGTCCAATTTTACACCTTCCATATATATATTTTTAAAAGTTTCAAAGGTCTTTTCAAAGAAAACCATTTTGTGTGTATCTTGCATTCGTATAGACTATGAGACCATGTCTCATCAAGGAATTTTGTTGAATAGTTCACATGTCTTGTGTGTGATTTCTCATTTTGCATACATGTTTATTGTTTACACCCTAATTAAATCTATGTTATGAAAGTGCACAACAATAAAGAGGATGTAAGGGTTTCTAACGGGGAATTATTCGAGATCTAATCAATTTACAATTAACCATTCATGACTAGAATAATGCATTAATACTTGTAATGATTGATAAAACAATAAATGATAGCTCAAATATGTAAGAGGAGAATAAGACTTAGTTGTATAGGTCGAGCACAAGACATATGGATGTGGAGATAGGTGGAAAAGGGGTGTCAAAAA
This sequence comes from Taxus wallichiana var. yunnanensis, assembly GCA_018340775.1. Classification (NCBI taxonomy): domain Eukaryota; kingdom Viridiplantae; phylum Streptophyta; class Pinopsida; order Cupressales; family Taxaceae; genus Taxus; species Taxus wallichiana. The sequence goes on from CM031238.1 coordinate 641,344,777, forward strand.
CTAGAGATGTTTCATTGTGAGTTCTAAAATTGGAAACAAAGTAGGGCGAGGACCATATAACTTTTGTATGCTCCACGTTGGAACTATACAATCCCGACTTTGATTGTACTATTTTTGGACCTTTTGGTGGTTAGCATCTAAAACTTCCCGAGTGTTTCGCTTGCTGAAATTCCTTTCGTTATCTAACGTTCTTGATCACACAACTTCAAGATGCCCCGCAATCACCTATAACAAAGTGAAAACCCTAAAAACATGCATTACCATTCATCAAAACATTGGCAAACCAAAAGGGGAAAGCATATGTGTGTGGTGAGGCTAGACTACCCTTGGCGGTCAACCCAAATTGCTAAACTAATCAAAGTGTTGCACTACATGCCCTCATGCGAGATCAAGCCTCGTGTAGTTCTCATAGGTGTTTGTGTAAGTGTGAGTGTAATTTAAGCCAACCCCTAAGGGTGCCCTAGTGTCTCTTGACGCATAATAGCAAACTAATTGTATATTATGGAACGCACCCAATGTTATAGTAATGTGATGTGGTGTGCCTCAACTACGTGACCTAACCCTTTATTCCTTGAAACCCTTTGATAATGTTTGGAGTGACTTTTTTCTTATTAAGACATGACTCTATGACCTTTGCATGCTTGGAAATGGAGGAAGTTAGACTCTTTGACCTAATTGAGTGCTTCGACTTATAGTACAGACTTATCTACCTAATGTGAAACTAATTTGAGTAGATTTAGGAGACACTTGAGTGCATTTGGAATGATATTTGCAAAATCGGCTTGTAAGAGTGGAAGAGGATTTTTGTGATATTAACTTGCTTATATAGCCTTCCATAAGCGAAAGATTCTAACGAGGTTGAACCTAGGAAGATGAAATATTGCAATAAAGATATTTAAATTGAAAAAATAGGTTAGAGAATGCAACAAAGAACAATTTTACAAGTCGACCAAAACCGTATTCCACATCCTAACATTTGTACAATTCTTAACAGAAGACTCTAGTGTAAAATAGAAAGTTATGTCATAATGTACAAGGATTGTTTACTAGTTTGATTTAATAATATTTCTCGAAATGACGACATAACAAAGTGTAAAGATAAACAAGTCATGGAAGAGCTAGAGAGATAGTTCTTTAAATCTTGAATGGGAGCATTTGTCCTAGTAAGGGAGCATAGCCAAACTTGGCATTGCAAAAGGACAAGTTACCAAATTTTAGTGTCTACATTTGCACCCACTTTAAGTGTGTTATTAAAAATTGCATGCTTAAAGGAAAACATACTTGAGTGTGCACACACACTTTGTCTTTGCTCGAAATCGGTACTCTAATGTATTGGTATTGATACACATGATGATGAAACCTATAACACATAGTGTAATAAATGTCTATGATAGAAACTGAATTGTAAATCAAAATATAGATAATGCTTGTAACTTTGAACTAGCAAAAGTAAGTAAAGGAGACACACGACATAGAAGAAATACACATGTTTGCTCTGCAAAGGGAGGAGCTCTCGTTCATGTTGTGCTCTTAGAGATTCATATTTATTGTTGAGATGTCAAAGGATTAGCAATGATCACTCCCCAATTTATGTCGAAGGGGAGACTAGAGTGTTAAGTGCAACCCAACACCGGTGAGAGAAAAAGAGGAATCAAGTACCCCTTTTAAGACTTTGAAAAGAGAAAAGACAACATACAAAGAACTTAGTAGCTTCAATACCTTCAAATTTTAGAAACTTGTGAGAGAAGAGAAAAGACAACCTATGAAGAATTTAGTTGCTTGATACCTTCCACAAAACCCATGAACCGCACCGCATTGTAGGTGAATCTAGGTCAAATTTTGTACTATTGTATATGTTCAAGAAAATAGAACCATGAAGAGGAATGTGTAGACAAATCAAATTTGACAATTTGCTCTTTAACATTGTTAGTCTTGATAATGCGCTCTTGTAAGATAAACACAACCTGTCTCATTTTTCACTTAGTACATTCCAAGGTCTCATGTTTAGTTTGTTTGTCCTTGCACATTAACATGTCAACATGATGCATAAAATCCATAAATAAACATCAAGTAACAAGTCTCAAACTTCAATTTGTATGTTTTCCTTCCTTGAGCAAGTTGGTGAGAGGGAATTTGTCAGGGTAGACAAATTTGTGAATTCCTTGCCAACGCTCTGGGAATCTAAGTCCCTCTACTTAACCGATGTAGTTGTCGTATATGCATGTGCATGAAAAGGTGGATTTTTGTGGTGGCCTTTCGACCGGGATCCAACAGGGGCACTCCACTGACCCTGCGGCAAAGCTAGCAATCTCTTGCTAGGGAATACTTTTTCTGAAGGTGGGAAAGGGAGTGAGAAATGAGATAGGGAAACTAATGTTACAGGTAGGAAATCAGATTCCTACACACATTAGTTAGAAACTTTAACACATGCATTTATGAGAAGAAATAACCCTGCAAATGGCAACAAGATGAGATAAGATTGCGAACTCAAAGTTTCTAAAATCTCCTCATCAAAGAGGCTACAAAATCCTTCTTCTTGTATTGATTTTAAACAGTTGTACATAATGTGGGAATGGAAGAAATTTGAGAATGGAGGAAAGTAGAAGAAAATGGCTATCTCCTTTGCTTTCTCTAAGTACAATGCACTCGTGAGTTTACAAGATCAATTGCCAACCTTTACAATGGCATGAAGAAGCCATTAAATATCTTGCAAGAAATGGTTACAACTTCTTCTTTGTTAGCAAGAAATAGTTTACAATCTTTTCAATCATTCGCATCCGTTCAGATTCTTGATTCGCAAAGAAACGCCAATGGCGAAAAACCAGACTTTTCATAATGCAATCGTTACACTTGTTTTGTAACTTTGAATTTGAACCGTTCATCTTGCCTTTGAAACTTTAAACCAGTCATCCACGTGGGAGAAATTTACTGGAGCGGGCATGGAGGATGCCTTTTGCATTTTGTGACTTTATAGAGATTTGGCATTTTTACATTTTGGTCCATCCTTCCGCTTTTGATATAAGCCTGACATGTGGCTTCACTTGAGTGGAGACAAAGTCACGGTCACTTTTATAATTTTACCTTTTTTCAATGCGGGCTCAAAAACACAAATTGCTCTCGCCGGCCCACCTCCTCACTTTGACCTTTTGATGCGGGCTTAATATTTGACTTTTTCCATAACATGATCGGGGTTGTGGGTCACTTTTTAACTTTAAGCCCCTTTAATGAAAAAGGCTCAAATTCTCAAATCTCCCAACGATCCGCCTCCCCGTTTTGACTCTTTTGATGCGGGCTCAACATTTGACTTTTTCCCTCATAGCATGATCGAGGTTATAGGTCACTTTATGACTTTTAGCCCTTTTACATAAAGGCTCAAAAACACAAATTTCTCCACCGACCCTACCTCCAATTAGATATGTCCACGTACCCATGGATAATGGGGCCAAAATTTGATGAGGAAGAAAATGCCCATGTCATTCACGATCATTCAAAACACATGTCATGGAAAAATAGAGAAGAAGAAAACTCCACCATTTCGCGCCCGATTTTCAAATTTCTTTCACGAACCAAGGGATTGAAAACAATACAAGGTTCGACGATCCATGGCCATAGAAAGATTGACAATTTCATTCAAATGAGGACAATAATAAAATTTTCATGTGTCTAGACAGGAAAATGGAAAATTTATCAAAACGTGCAAACTGGAGAGTTTAAACAACTTCAAAGCATGAATTTCTCTATCTTTTCGGACTTCCAACTTTACTTGAACACTTTTGGAGGGCGTGAGCTCAAAATTTTGAATTTGACTTAAAAATGAGGGGGGATTTTGAGGGCGACAACAACTGGCTCTAGCTTGGGGACATGACATGGACTGAGCATAGTGAAGACATGACATGGGAATCCAGAATCTCAATCTCTAGACCCTATAATTCGTTGACCAGTGCCTTATCCATTGGGCCTTGTAGAGTCATATACAACTTTGAGAAATAAATATCAGAAGAAGGCAACACACAAGCACACAACAAGGAAACACACGACACACAATAGAAGGGGAAACAAAACCACACAACGGAAAGGAAACACACCTATGGTACAAGGCGGGGGAACAACCCACTTTCACTGATGATACAATTTCAAGTATTGCCCACTCTGAGGTAATTCCAGCGGCATTCCATCCAAATATGAGAGAAGAAAAGTGTTCTCACCGCAAGCTTCACAAATCTGGAATGGGCCAAGCCATAATGAATCAAACTTTCCATGGCTGCCTTTTGTTCTCTTCTCTTGTCCCATAACAGGATGAAGTCTCCAACTTTGAATTCTCTTACCTTGGCCTTCTTATCAAAAATCTTCTTTACTTTCAATTGGTGCTCCTTAATGTGATCCACCACTTGGAGTCTATTTTCTTCCAACTTCTCAAGAAAGAGGATCCTCTTGTTAATGGAATCCTTATCGAAACATCTTCTATTGCATTGTAAGCACTTGAGAGATGGCATCTCGATCGTGAGAGGAATTTCTACTTCGAATCCATACAACAGTTGGAATGGTGACATACCTATTGCCTTCTTGGGAGTGATCCTATCCATATAATGCGTGGTACGTCCCTTTGTGCCAATTCCTTTTATTCTCATTTACAAGCTTTGCGGATAATGGTCACAATGTTCTTGTTTTTTGATTCGCATGTCCGTTTTCCTTGTGGATAGTAGTCAAAGAATGAGATAGGGAGATTTTGTAGCCATATAAAAATCTCGATTAGCTCTCTTGAAGAGAAATAGGTAGCATTATCTCTACAATCTTCATGGCACACTCAAATGGACTATGATATTCTCCTTGGAAATGTAATATTATTTTATGTTGGCTTGTTTGCTAATGGCTTCCACTTAGATAATGCGTGTTCATTTCACAAAAAGTGTTTTAAAGTTTTATTAGTACATAGGTGTGCCTCCCATGATATTTATCTTGAGTGAGGGTTTAAAACCAATGAAGTCCAGCCCCCACTATTGAAATGGTTCTTCAATAACCATAGGCAAGACATATAATGCAACAAGTTGTGGTCTTCCAATGAACTTGGCATGCTTTGCATTTAGAAACCCAATCTTGATGTTTTGTTATGGTGGGGCAATAATACCTTCTAGAGGATCTTGTGTTTGCATGACCATTAAAATGTCTAGGACCACATGCTTGGTCATGGTATGCTTTAAGCGATTCTTTTCTTGTTTCTCTTTCTCTACGCACCGAGGAAACAACCATCCAAGCCTCTTTTTTTAAAGCGCATGATTCCAGATTACAAATGTAGCTACCTTCACTTGAGTGTTTCTCTTTTCTTATAATCAAGATGGGTTATTCTCCATAAGTCTAGTAATAGGCTTCAACATACCACTCATCAAGAAAGAGGAGACTCTCATCAAATGTTGAGCAAGTAATTTTCTTCGTATGTTGAACTTTTGTTTCATCTTCAAAAATAAACTTACAAGTATAGTTGTAATATTTGAGAGGTAAGTGAGTGTGAGATATTATTATATTTTGTCTTAGAAATCCGTGTCCTTGTCAAGATGACTTGATTGCTGACCATCATACCTATGGGAAAATAAAGGTGTAGAAATCATGTTGGAGAGACAAGTGGGGATTACATGGTAATTCTCTATTGGTTGTGACTTTTAGCTTATTTTTTTAAAGGACATGACAATGTCATTTCTTTTATTGTAATCTTTTCATTTTCCTTGTGGATGTAGTTAAAGAATGAGATAGGGTTTTATTTTTTAGCCATATGAAAAGTTTTCATTTTTCTTAAGATTAAAGGTAGCATTATCTGACAATCTTCATGTGGCACTCTAAAATGGACTATGATATTCTCCTTGATGAAGTTGCATACTCGTTTCAAGTGTTGGCTTGTTTGGTCGGAATGGCTTCCACCCATTTGGTGAAGTAGTCTATTGTTGTGAGTACATAGGTGTGCCCCGCTGCACTTGAGTGAGGGTTTAAAACACCAATGAAGTCTAGCCCCCACTATTGAAATGGTTCTTCAATAACCACAGCTTGAGTGGTAATGCAATGAGTTGTGGTCTTCCAACGAACTGTTGGCATGCTTTGCATTTAGAAACCCAATCTCGAGTGTCTGCAAAGATGGTGGGCCAATAATACCTTCCTCGAAGGATCTTGTGTGCAGTGACCATTGCTGAAAAATGTCCACCACATGCTTGGTCATGGTATGCTTTAAGAAACTTTTCTTGTTGCTCTTTATCTACGCACCTGAGGAAACAACCATCCAGCCTCTTTTGTAAAGTGCATGATTCCAGATTACAAATTTAGTTACCTTCAGCTTGAGTGTTCTCCTTTGCTTGTAATCAAGATGGGGAGGGCATTCTCCATAAGTCAGGTAATAGGAAATATCAGCATACCACTCATTAGTAGTGGTGACAAAGAGAACATGTGGGTTGTCTTCTGAACAAGTTGAGCAAGCACAATTTTCTTCGCCATGTTGAACTTTGAGTGTTTCATCTTCAGCAATCAACTTGCACAAGCCATTTCCCCTTACTAGATTGGAGGGTCGAATCTCCAAGTCATATTCTTGAGTCTTTGCAATCCAATTTCCTCTTTTAGCTCCGGGATCCTGTTGTGTCAAGATGGACTTGATTGCACTTTGGGACCATCACCACCGTATGGGAATTGAGGATGTAAAACCTAAGTTTTTTACAGCCTTGACCACTGCATAGGCATGCTTCTCTAATTGGTTGTATTTTAGCTCATGATTTTTCAAAGGACAACTCATGAAAGCAATAGGTGCTTCCACGCCTTCATCATTTTTCTGAACGAGAATGACAAGAGTGTATGTTCTGATGCATAACAATACATGATGAATTCTTTGTTAAAATCTGGAGATACAAGAGTCGAGCCTTGGCAATGGATTTCTTGATCTCTTCAATGTTTCCTTCCCTTCATTGTTCCATTTGAAGTTTTCTTGTGGTTTCATCATGGAAGTGATGTGCTTCATCAACTCAACAAACTCAGGCAAAAAAACAAAGAAAGTTCACCTTTCCAAAGAATGAATGAACTCCTTTCTTGCTTGTGGGTAGGGCTAATGCTTGAATGGATCTAATCCTCTCAGGATCAATGTGTGCTCCATGTTTGTTCACAATGTGCCCCAATAACTTTCCTTCTATGACTCCAAAAATGCACTTTTTGGATTTAGTGATATGCCATGTTTCCTACACCTTGCAAGTACATGTTCCAAGTGATAGATATGATCTCCCCTCTTCTTTGAAAATATTGTGAGATCATCAAGATATATGACAATGCAATGCTTCAGATCTTTGAAGGCCAAATCCATCACCCTTTGGAATGTAGCTCCTGCATTGATTAGGCCAAAAGGCATTCTATTGTAGGCAAAAGTGCCCCAAGGTGTTGTAAAGGCTATCTTGGTGCGGTCCTCCTCTACCACTTTGATTTGATTATATCCTAAGAATCCATCAAGTAATGAAAGCATTTCAGATCTAGTGACTTCTTGTAGGATATGGTCCATGATAGGAAGAGGATAATTGTCCTTTAGTGATGCCTAGTTCAGGTTGCAAAATCTACACATATCCTTATTTCACCATTCTTCTTCCACACCGGACACAATGTTAGCCACCCATGTTGAATGGTGGATGGGAAAGATGATCCTTGCATTAAGCATCTTCATTACCTCCTCCTTGATGGTATCAACAATCTTTGGGTTGTATGGCCTTTGTTTTTTCCTGAAGGGCTTAACACCCTACTTCAAAGGAATTGAGTGATGCATTTCCTTTGGCTGGAAGGATTTGAGTTCATCATAAGAGTAGGCCAAGACATCTGAGTATTTCTTGAGTAATGCAACAAACCTTCTTTTTCTTCAGAGAGCAACATTTTCCAATATTGACCATCCTTGGCTCCTCCAGGTACCAATGTTTTCTTTATCAAAATCAGTTGGGCACGAGAAGATTGATTTTCTTTCTCTTGAATGAATCTGTCATGTTTGTCAAAGAGGTCTTCTAAAGAGACTAGGCCTTTGGGAATTTTGTTCCCTTTCAATTTGATTACTCCCTCATCATCAATCCCTTCAATTCCTTCTTTCTCTTCTTTGGGGACTGCTTCTCGGTGTGGATTTTCACCTCCTTCGAAGAAGAGATTATTGAAATTATCCCTTTTCTCTAAAAAGGCTAGAATTTGGTTATCATCATTGAAGACTTGCCAATGATTTGCATTATCTGGTACACTAGGCCTGAATACCATTTCAATGGTCACTTTTCTTTACCAAAAGAAGGATGAGGTGTCACTAGGGAAGCTGACACTGCAAGAGAATCAACCTTTTCATTTTGTTCCCTTGGAATAGCTTCAATGGAAAATGCATCAAAAGATTCAATGCAGTCCCACACTCTGTTTTTGTAATGCCGAGTCTTGGATTCTTCACCTGATATTGTTGGCGGACCTGCTTTACTACAACCTCTGCATCACCTCGGCATCTCAGTTTCTTGATTCCCATGTCCTCTGCTACACTCATGCCTAAGAGTAGTGCTTCATACTCTGCAATGTTATTTGTATTATCAAATTGCAGCTTGTAGGCAAATGGGTACAACTCATTGGAAGGAGAGTACAATACTACACCAGCTCCCGAGCCCACACTAGAATGACTACCATCAAATTCCATTGTCCAAATTTGATCTTCCTCTTCCTCCATGAGAAGTGGAAAGTTCTCCTCTTTTTTGATGTGAGGAAGTAGTTTCCTAGCCCACAATCTTGAAAGAGAATGTTTGCTTTCGGATCATCAGACTTTCGTACTATGAACTTCATCTTTCTTACTAGTAGCAACTTCTTCATCTCACCTTTTACTTGGGATAGTTGTAGATGACCAATCCATTTTTATCTCTCCACCCAGTCTCTCTAAAACTCCTACTCAATAGCATACCAAAGGATGTTGGGATGTCTGCTACTAGTATGGTTAGGAGCACCTTCTTGTCTGGAAAATCAGCTAGTGCTACATGTGCATCTTTGATTCTTCCTACCAATGGCACTTGTTTGGATTCCATTGAGTAGTAGGTGCCATTTACCCAGTCAAGGTGAGGCCTAGAGCATTTGCAACTTTGGCTGGCATCACATTGTCTGAGGCTCTGAATCTATGATACAATTATTTAGCTGGAAGCCTTTAATGAGGAGTGACAGGTAGAAAGGTTCAACCCTATTGGTTTTGGAGGCACTGAGGGCTAGCATGTTTTGGGAAGGTGGTGTGGATGGTGTGGGAGTAAGCCTTTAGAATTAGGACTCAGGATACAGGGTTACCACCACGAAACTATATTAATGAACCTATCAAACTAGGCAGGGTGTGTTTGTAGGTATTCTATTTCTTGAGAGCTGGACTTTGGTTTTGCTTGCATGTTCCACAAAGTCAAATGGGGTTATGGTGAGCAGGAAGAGGTTCCGGAAATGGAGGAAGATTTACATGGTAGAGGCTTTGCTACTTTGGGTGTTGAATTCTCCTTTTCGGGTGTAGAAATTGGCTTGGAAGGGGGTGAGGGTGTAGCTTTTGATTGAACCTTAGATGTTTTTGCAGGAACAACATTTAAAGGAGAATTGTTCTTAGCAAATTTTGAGTTGGGAGAAGAATTAGATGACTTACTTGGCATAGTAGCATGATCCCTGACAACCAGTGAGTCTGGTTTTTCTTTGGCCGACTCCATAGAAGGTGGTAATGGTGATCCTCTGCTGATGATTTTATTTTGTGTGACCTCTGGAGGAGAATCTTCTTTATTCTTCTTATCCTTTACCACAACCATTGAGGATGAAGCACCTTTCCTGGATTGTGCACGAGTGAAAACAACACATGAGAAACTTGGAGCTTCTTCATCATCCTCATCTTCATCATCAACGTACTCAATTAGGCCATTGTGCATATCAACTTCCTCGACCTCAAGATAGTTTTCATAGTCTTCCATATTTTCTTCTTCAGTTTCATCAATTTCTACTTCCTCCTCTAGCTCTTTGGTGTCACAGATGGCATTGACTGGTGGTGCTTCAAGAGCAAGCCAACGAGGAGGTGGAGCAATCCTTGGCCTATCTGGAGGGTTTGGTTTCCTTGAAGCATTCCACATTGTGATATGAGATAGCTTGCTTCTTCAAGGAAACCAAGTCATTTGCCATTTTTGGAACATCGGATCTGTGGTGACAGAGTTTGAATTCTGACCCTTTTGCTTTCCATTGGGGCCTTTCACCTTTCCAGGACAAGATTAGATCATCATCGGTTTCTATTGCATGGTCTTGAGCTTCCCTTAATGTTCTTGGTTGGGTTCTTCTAAGGAAGAAACCTACTTCTGATGGCAAGGCACTGATGAAGAATCTCTTCAAATTATTTTTAGGAGGCACCACATCTTCAGGATTCTTCTTATCACTCTATTATATCTTGCTACGAAGTCCCTCATTGACTCGAGGTTTCTTTCTTCATTTGTACCAATTGGACCAAAAGATCCTAACAATCTTTGTGCTCTTGAACCTGTGTTTGAATGCACTTCTTATATCCTCCCAACAGTGACGGACCTTGGGGTAGCATGTAGAACCATTCGGCAGATCTTTCTCTTGAAGTGACTCCACAAAGAGTCGATCGACACATCTTCATCCTCAACACCCAACACACCACAAGTAGTGATAAATGTTGCTACATGCTCTTCAGGAGTTGAGAACCATCCCCTCTAATTTTGGGAAGTTTTTTCTCGAGCCTCTCGGTAGCTCATGGAGTGGTTGAGCAAGAGCCAGTGGACCGGTGTTTCCTCCCCATGGTACATTAGGCCTACGGGCCTCATGATCATGTTCATGCTCACGATCATGATCCCCCATTCTATTTCTATTTCTAGCTTCCAACCTTGCTAAGGTTGCATGGCTTCTGCTGCTGCTCTTTCATCTGCCTCGGCTTGAAGTCTCTCGATTTCTTTGAGTTGAGCTCTTATTTCTTCATTGGCTCTCACCTCTCTTTCTCTAGCTTCTTCTTCGGTCTTCACGTCAGTGAAGTCTACAAGGTTCTCATTGATGTATGAAAATTCACCATCCAAAGGATTGGCAACACTCAGGTTCCCAACGTGACCGGTTGCTTGAAAAGGAAGCCTCTAGATTCCGAGTAGCTCTTGTCTCCTTTGAAGTTCCTAAAAAATGGGATCAGTTTTCCTCCTTGTCTCTGTTGTTAGGGTGAATCTTCTATCCGCCAACTTGAAAATCTATGCTCTTCTTTGTGGTGCTTTGGAATTTGTCTTTGCCTCTCCAATTCAGCAGCGCATTCTTCTTCAAGGTCCAAAATTCTCATGGCAATGAAGTAGTGATTGGCACTTTGTCTATTATGCCAGATAGCTTCCCTCAAATCTAAGCAACAACGTCTTCTTGGATGTGGAAGAGAATTCGGGTCTTTCATAGGGAGGGTTTCCCGAATAGCCATGATTTGAATCCATGTGGCTCATATAGCCATTCAAATTCCAAAAATTTTTCTCTTTTTTTTGAATTTTGAATTTTCTAACCTTGCGGTCACATTCAGGTGCAGATGTTGCTAAATCTACCCCATGGTGGGTGCCAAAAACTGTTGGCGAGGAATTTTTCAGGTGGAAAAATTTGTGAATTCCTTGCCAATGCTCTATGGGAATCTAAGTCCCTCTACTTAACCGGTGCAGCTTGTCATATGCATGCGTGAGAAAATGTGGATTTCTGTGGTGGCCTTTCGGTCGGGGATCCAATAGGGGCACTCCACTGACCTTGAAAAAATGCTAGCAATCTCTTGTTATCTCTGCAGGAAGAATTTTCTCTAAGGTGGGAAAGGGAGTGAGAAATGAGATAGGAGAACTAATGTTGTAGGTAGAAATCAGATTCCTACACACATTAGTTAGAAACTTTAACACATGCATTTATGAGAAGAAACAACCTCTGCAAATGGCAACAAGATGAGATAAGATTGCAAACTCAAAGTTTCTAAAATCTCCTCATCAAAGAGGCTACAAAATCCTTCTTCTTGTATTGATGCTTAAACAAAGTTGTACATAATGTGGGAATGGAAGAAATTTGAGAATGGAGGAAAGTAGAAGAAAATGGCTATCTCCTTTGCTTTCTCTAAGTACAATGCACTCGTGAGTTTACAAGATCAATTGCCACCCTTTACAATGGCGTGAAGAAGCCATTAAATATCTTGCAAGAAATGGTTACAACTTCTTCTTTGTTAGCAAGAAATGGTTTACAATCTTTTCAATCATTCGCGTCCATTCAGATTCTTGATTCGCGAAGAAATGCCAATGGCGGAAAAAACCAGACTTTTCATAATGCAGTCCGTTACACTTGTTTTGTAACTTTGAATTTGAACCATTCATCTTGCCTTTGAAACTTTAAACCAGATCCATCCACGTGGGAGAAATTTACTGGAGCGGGTGTGGAGGATGCCTTTTGCATTTTGTGACTTTATAGAGATTTGGCATTTTTTACATTTTTGGTCCACCCTTCCACTTTTGATATAAGCTTGACACATGGCTTCACTTGAGTGGAGACAAAGTCACGGTCACTTTTATAATTTTACCTTTTTTCAATGCGGGCTCAAAAACACAAATTGCTTCGCTGGCCCGCCTCCCCACTTTGACCTTCAATGCGGGCTTAATATTTGACTTTTTCCTTATAGCATGATCGGGGTTGTGGGTCACTTTTTAACTTTAAGCCCCTTTAATGAAAAAAGGCTCAAATTCTCAAATCTCCCCAACGATCCGCCTCCCTGCTTTGACTCTTTTGATGTGGGCTCAACATTTGACTTTTTCCCTCATAGCATGATCGGGGCTGCGGGTCACTTTATGACTTTTAGCCCTTTTACATAAAGGCTCAAAAACATCAAATTGCTCTGCCCGCCGACCCTTCCTTTGAATTAGATATGTCCACGTACTCATGGATAATGGGGCCAAAATTTGATGGGGAAGAAAATGCCCGTCATTCACGACTGTGGAAAAATGTAGAGAAGAAGAAAACTCCACCATTTTGCGCCCGATTTTCAAATTTCTTTTCATGCAACCAAGGATTGAAAACAATACAAGGTTCGACGATCCATGGCCATAGAAAGATTGAAAATTTCATTCAAATGAGGACAACAATAAAATTTTCACGCGTCCAGACAGGAAAATGGAAAATTTATCAAAACGTGCAGACTGGAGAGTTTAAACAACTTCAAAGCATGAATTTCTCTATCTTTTCGACTTCCAACTTTACTTGAACACTTCTGGAGGGCGTGAGCTCAAAATTTTTGAATTTGACTTAAAAATGAGGGGGATTTTTCACAATGGAATCGTAAAAATGCATTCGATTTTTGAGGCCCGATTCCATATTAGACATGTGGAGGTCATTCAAATGCTTGGGTATAATATGCAAGGAGGAAGTTCACATTTGTATAGTCTTGCAAAGATGTAAGGAGCAATCAAAGCTCCGACACCCACCTTAAAACATGTGTCACCTCGTCGAAGGTCAATGGTCAAAATGTAGAAATTACAGGTCCCTACAAATTGTAAATATATCCCCGACTCCCTATATGATCCTTTAATGCCATATGGCATATTTGCGGAGGTTCAAACCAAAATTGCAGCTCACAATGCAATAACAAATATCTCGCATCAAGGCCCAAGTTACGTTTTGCATTTTTACTTGTATCTTTCTCTCCAGCACCTCCATTTTTGACAAACTTTGGATTGTTGGAAAGGTGTTATCATGCACTTCATTTTGGAATCATAAAATTTAGAATTTGGTGAAGTTTGGTGGGTGAAAAGGTAAAGAATATTCTAGACATCAAAATGTAGTTTCATATGGCTCAACCACCATATTTAATAAAGTATGGCTCCCATTTCATCTCCTACAAGCAAAAGGACATTGGAAGCAATCTTACAGGGCGCCCATGATGGTTTTTAGAGATTTAATACATGTTGTTGGTGGTTGAAAGGTGGGAATTCGGTTTCCCTCTCTTTTCCCTCCTCCTCTCTCTCTCTCTCTCTCTCTATTTTTCTATATATTGTAAAATGGCTCTCATTTGTAAAGGTTGGACCCTCTCAAAATACAAAGGCATCATTTAGAATGTTGCACAAGTGTTTTTGAGTTGCAAGTCTCAAACTTGGACCTTTGCAATGAGTTTATGCCTTCCTCCTTCGTTGTAATGGACAGTGCATCTCTTTAAAGCAATAAAGTTTATGTTTTGTGGATATTATCTACCCTAGCTTGTAATCTATTGCATTTTCTTGCCTGTCATTCATTGCAGGTGTGTTGTGTGTGTTTTTCACTTTACAGGGTTTATTTTTGTTGTGTTTTTTTGTGAAAATGGAAGTTTAAATGGTGTTTTGATATGTGGCACTCAAGTCTGCCCTCTTCATCATCATTTCCTCCTATCTTTCCCTCATTAAGAGCGTATTTCTCCCTTTTCTCAATGTTATCACCTCTATTAGCTTAGGATTTCCCTTTCATGCATTTTCTTCTAACCCTGGTCCTTGGATTGTTAGATTAGGATTAGATAGTTGTATTTCCTGCAGTAGGAGTAATTTAGCATTAGGAATCGGTAGAGGAACCAACCTTCTCTAGAGGTTTTTCTCAAGTAGAAATTTCCCTCACTTGGAGATAATACCGTGTTACCCAAGAACATGGATTGTTATTTCGTGATAAATCGAGGGTGTTGTTTTTTTCGATAATAGTTTTTACACACCCAAGGTGGGACAAGATTGAAGTTCTCTACAACTTCATACTAGTAAGGTTGATGTGTTCTTGGTGGTATTCATGCTTTGAGTTATTTCTCAAACACATTTTGGCGACTCTAGTGATTCAAAAACCCATTTTATTAGGTTTAAGACCTTTTCCTACATCCTTATATTCATTTATATGCCCCCATTTTCTCATGGCTCTCCAAAGATATCTTTTATTCTCTCATTGTAACGTTGATATCCTCCATTTGCAGTAGTTGATGATATCCCCAAAACATCCCTAAAAACCTACCTCTTTTCCATGGAAATGGAGATCAATCTCCCATTGATCACATTCAGGATATAACAAACTATTGTGTTATTCACACATCGAATAAGAGAACATTTGCCTCAGACTTCGTGTTTTATCATTCAGAGGTAAAACAAAATAATGGTACAACAATTTGACTCCAAAATTCATTTCCACATGGGATCGGGATTGGGAGAACAACTTCATAGCCGATCTAAGGAGAATGTATATGTTATTTCTCTCATGAAACACCTCAGCAAAATAAAACGAGCTTCAATGGATTTCATCTCATATTTCAACATCATATTCTCAAGGACATGGCTTAGAATTCCTCAAGAATTCAAACCCTCACAAGGTATGTTATTCACGTATTACTTGAGGTCCTTAGATGTTTATTTAGTTGTATTGATTCAAATTTTAGAGACAATACTCTTCCTTAGGCTTTTGCAATTGCATTGCAAACTGAGAGGATGCTCATTTAGGATGGACAAAGGATACCCATCCATATTGTTGTCATTCTTCCCTCCCCATCTCAAAATTTTCCTTCTCCTTGTGTTAAAATTGAACAATCCATTGTTCCATTCAAAAACAGACGATCCTTTGCTTCTTTTCCTTCATTTGATGTGCCACAAGTTTATCATGCCTAAAACATTCCTTATGATTTGCAGAACTCCCTCCCATCTCCACCCAAGGAATTACCCAACTTTATTAAACCTTGCACTAATGTTTTTAATGATTTAACAAAAATAGAAATTAATGCTAAACCCTAGTTCTAGAGTAACTGATAGAAACAATGAAGTATAACTACTAGATACATTTTGACACAAGTAATAAGCTAATAAAATATGAAACCCTAACTGCAAGAGAGAGAGGACTTAGTTGATTCACGCTTGATCCGATCTTGGTGTAGATCTGGGAAAACTACTAAATAGAAGGGCATACCATCACAAATGTGCAAAGTAAAAATCTAGTACTATCGATAAGGTCAAACTAGGGCACCTACACTGGGGGAGGCCACCTAGGCGTCAAAGACCTCTATTGGGTGCCCGTGATCTACGCAGATGGTTGGAATATGATAAGTGTCACCGATAATGATGTCGATGTTGGTCACCTGTATGTCACACCTTGATTGTTGGATATTCATGTAACCTACAAAAAACATGTTCACATGCAAAACCCACAAAACCACATTAAATCCAAAAGAAGAAATATGCATACGGGGAGTCGATCGACTCGAAAGTCACCCGACTAAGTGAACTTACGACTGAGCATTGCACTACATCTCAGACTCCATGTAGTTCTTATGAGTGCATGTGAATGAGGATTATGCACTAGGATGCCCTAGTGCAAGTTACACTTGATAGCGGGATAGATATAGAATGTAACAATGTATAACATGTGTGGATGGAATAATGAACTTCCCCTTTCCTATGTAGTGTGTATGTAGAAAATGCAGTCCCTTGTCCCTTGAATGGATGCTAGATGGATGCCTTTGAGTGCTTTGGATGCCTTTGGATGCAAGCTTAGGTGATAGATAGTAATGCTTAGAGATTAGTTCCTTATTTTGATCACATAGATATGTATTTATATGATTCCCTTGTTTAAATTTTGTAATTCACAACTAGAAGGCCAACCCATAAAAATAAGATGCCCAAAAGGTAAAAGAGGCCCAAAAAGAGTGTGTAAGGTAGAAAAAGTCGGGGCACCCAAAGGGGACAAGGGCTCTTGGCACCGACGTCCTTAATCCCAGGGCGTTGATTTTCAAGTCGAAAAAGATATAGAAGTAAAGTAATGATTGGGCTATAGGGTGTGTAAGACCAAATAGAAAATAAGAAATAGAGACAGATGGCCAAAGATATCTCACAATTACTAGTTTTCTCGCTTTTGAATCATATGAATGATAATATGTGTTTAGGACCTATAAATGTACCCAAGTGTGTGATTTTGTGTCTACATTTACATGTTGTGGTATTCTACATGTTGTCCCTACCTTCTACCCAACACTCACTAAACCAAGTTATCCTACAATGTTGGTAGAACAAAATGTTTGTTATGCTTATGGAGAGGAGTAGCCCATACAACACTCCCAACAATAAGTTTTTATGCAAAATCATGCAGTTGTTTTGGAGAGGGCAAACTAGCAGAGAAGGGAACATGTTTTGGAGGATCATTTGGCTTCTCCAATTGATCAAATTAGAATTCTTGAGCCCAAATCATCTATGCCTAAAGGAGAAACAAATTAACAACCCCTTATTTATGTCTCATCTCCAACTAGTTTCACAAAAGAAGATAACTCCATATCTATTGAAGATTGGTCTGATTCTGATTAGGAAGATGAGAATGTTCAAAATGTGCAAAAAGAGGAGCTGAATTTCAAGAAAAATTAGGCAGATGTGAAGGAAAATCAAATTGGAATTGGAGGGGAAGAGAAAGTGTTTTTAAACACTTATGCCATCCAAGAAAGAGAGGAAGAAGGGATTCCAAGTGAGCAAGATATTTCATTTGAATGTAATGATCCTCATTTCTCTGCATGTTTAGAACTTGCTTCACTTTTGGAGGATTGTAATGATCCACCAAGAGCATCATTAGTTATTGCAATGAACTATGAAGGGCCTCAATATTTTAAGGAGGATGGTTTTGAGTTCTCTAACTTCTTGTTTGAGGAATCAGAACATGTAAATACAAGGATGGAAATAAGGATGTTTGTGCAAGAACAAACAACATTAAGCCCAAATAAGCTTGTAGACATCCACCATGAAGAGGAAAGTAAAGAAAATGGGAAAACCAAGAGGATAAACCCTTTTCCAATCGATATCCGGCTAGTTTAGAACCACAAACAATGTTGCCACCACTGCTCATGCTCATTTCGAGCACGAGGGAGAGCTTTAAAGCATCAAAGATTAGTTTCAATGGCTCTAAAACCAAATGTAAATCAAAATGAGTAGGTATTCATTTTTTCTCAATCGAGACTTTTTACAATGGGAGGGAAAACCAACTTTTAAATAGTTTTACACTCTCATTAAAGTCCATGTCCATTGCCAAACTAATTACATGGTCAAATTTTGTAAGGAAAGGGAGCTATTTCTCCCAACCAATTGTTGGCATGTTGTTTTTAGGTGTTGTCATTGATGTAAAAGCTCATTAATGACCAAGAGGACGATTGAGAAGTGTTAGAGCATGTTCGAAGGATGATGACATGGAGGTTCGTGTGGTTTCATGATTGCATGAATGGATTCAGTGAGATTGGTTTGGTCTAGCAAGCCTAATCTAATCGGTGACCTAGCATGCCTTATTATTGTCAAATTATAAATTTCATACTAATGGAAATGAAGCTACAAGCCTTATCGACTACAACAGAAAACATGAGGCATAACAAGATGGAAATAACCTCTCTAAAGCAAACACAATTTCTAACCGATCGGTCATAAAACATTCAAGGCTTAAGAAGCTCACCTTTGGGGTTGCATGTAATGCTTGCATGACTTATTGTTCTCTAAAAAAGTACATGGATTCTCAAATCATACTCTCTTCATAATTGTGTTATGTAATTTGTAAGTGTGTTTTTCTTACTTCCTCCCAATAGGGCGTGCATGCCTTCTACCTGGATTGTCCAGAGCTTGTTGAGTTAAATCTAAATTCTTGCAGCATCTTGAGTCTTGGTATAGTTAATATTTGATTTATATATCTATATAATTATGTGATTTTCTAGTTGAAATGCATTAGGAGGTACTACTTTGATCTCTTTGGTTCTTTACATGCATCATATTCCTTAAGTTGTTATGTATATCTCACTCTTAATCCAGTAGTTGCACCGACATGTTCTTGTTTTCATAGAGAACATGTTTTTGCAATGTCCTGCACTACTAACAGTGCATGCTGCATACTGCGAGAATGTTGTAACATGTGCATTTCAAAGCAAGGTATGCACAGTGTATTGTCTTTTAGGACTAAGTATGTACGGAGACATAAATTATCAAACTTTTAAGTTCTCAATTTGTTCTTTGAGTTAGTCAATTTTATGAAGGTATTGTTAATCTTTGGAATCTCACACTTCTAAAGATGTTATCGATAATGTGGTGTTTATTGATCCTTCTTCCTAGGGAATTTTAGGCTAAATATAGTTACATGAATGCTTACTGACGTGAGTTCAAGTTTCTTGTTCCACCAAAAAGGAGTTATTTTTCTACAAAAATAATGGAGATGGTTCTAAAAGAGTCCATGCACCACAATTTGACATAATACGAGTAGCTTTTACTTTTTCAATTCAAGATTTTACAATCATTAGGTGTTACAAAAATAAGTTATTTTGTCCTTCACCGTTTACATGCTCTATTTCTAATAATAGACCTCATAATTATAGATTGTGTGCCTTTTTAACTCCTACTTTATTCTCTAGCTTGTGCTATAAATAACTTGATCCTAATTTGTGTCCGTGTCATATAAATAGATGTCCACGCATGTGTTTTATCCTTCCCGCATGTGTTTTACCCAATCTGCTTATATGGTATCCTTGTTGCATATGTTTTCCCTCTCTTGGATCTATTTTTGGACTTACGTTGCCAAACATGCCAACTTTGTTTTTCTCCTATTTTTAGACGAACCTAGAATTCCTCTAATTCTTGAATTCTACCTCTGTGCCGAACCTACGCGCCCTCATGTCTTTACATCTCCCGCACAAACCTTTGCACACTTGTATTACTTCCTTGTCCTTGTGTGTACTCCTACGTGTTTCCTTCCCGGCCCTCGGTACCTTTCTAAGTTTCATGTGTGCCCTTCTCAGCGCGGTCTTCAACCTCCATGTGTGACTTGTACTTAGCCACTTTCTCATCCCAACAACCAAGGTATGGGGCAAGAGTTTCCTCCCAAAAGGACCAACACAAAAAAACTTGCAATACACACACATATGTATGTATATGTATGGGTAAGTGCATGGAAATGGGGGGCCAAAAGGGGGTCTTAAGTGGACACTTTTTCGAAAAATAAAAATCTTCAACTTCTACGAGTTATTTGAAATAGTTACACTCAAAATTGGAAGATGTTATAAGAACATGAATCGTAAAATTTTGAGTCTAGTTTCTAAGCTACTATTTTTTTTTGAAAATGGTTAAGTGTAAGTGGGTTAAATATCTAAAATACCAATAGGTGCTCTTGTTTTTGTTAAAAAACATAGTAGACATAGTTGGTCGTGCCCCCCATTTTTGAGCACTATTTAGTATTTTTGAAAACCCTTTGGTAGAAAGATAGATAGGAGCATCTAGTTTGTGATAGATATTTTTAGTGAGTATTTAATTTTTATGATTTTTCAAGTACAAATATTTTAAATTTTGAAAAATAAGGGATAACCGATATGCCCCCCTAACTACCTAAAAAATATCGAAAATTATATATTTTTGAATATGTGTAGAATTAGTCCTAGTTTGTGATTGTATAATTTTTATTCAATTTGGATGAGTGAATCAAAAGATACACGATGAATGATAGACGTGTATAAATTCAAAAAATAGCTATAAAAAGACATAGTTAGAAAATAATAAGTATGGAAACCTTATACAAGTCAGAAAAATTGAAAAATCATATATTTATAAAGAAGAAAGTTTATTTGACCTCGTAGTCAATTTTTTAATAAATGTGTTGATACTTTTTACGGGATTTATTATTGATGAAGACGTATTTTAGCACTTTTTGTTGAAAACACGCGCAGTTTGTTGTAATTTAGCAGTCCATGCCTTGGGTTTGGGGATCTAAGGCAAGTGATTTGAGCCTTGGAAAATATAGAAAGGGAATGCAAACGCATTATAACGCGGCACATTTCCTTCTTTTATACATCCCCTCCTCCAACATCCTTTTCCACCACTTTCACGGGATTTTTGTCCCCACTCTACCCGGTCTCGCACATTCCTATACTTTTTGTACAAATTTTGAGTAGTTGAGAATGTCCCCTACCCCACTATCTATATTTTTCTCGTAAGGACAGGAAGAAGGTCAAGAACAAAAAATTAGAGCAAATATGAGAGAATAAAATAAAGAAAGGGAAGCGGATGCAAAAATTTTCGTGGAGGGTAAGGTGCAACTACTATGTCAAATGTACCTAATGTTTTAGAAAATGATGATGAAATATATAGTGAAATTGAGGAGAATAATAATTTTGCAATGGGGGACCTAATTTGTATAAGTCTCCACTAATCAACATATAAGGCACGAAGGAAGGTAGGGTGCGATGGATGGAAGGCGACAGGGTATCGGTTCAGAATGGTCATTTTTTTCAAATTTCAAATGTTGCAACGACCATTTGTCCGTTTCTGTCTGTGACTCGGTGGGTGTGAAGAAATATTCTGTGGGCCATGGACTGTCGCAAGCTCTTCAGAAACATCTGGGACCCAGAACCGTTGACTCGGCTAGAGATCTCAAAGGAAGAAATGGAAGCGCCTCGGTCCAAACCAACCTTGTTCAGTCGGAGTTTGTTTCTATTTCTCTGAAGACTCGGTTGACCATGCTTCTCAAATTTCCCTTCTTGGTAAAAGAGCTATAATAGCCAAATTTGTGGGTCGTCACCTGACGATTGAGGGCATTCATAGCTGGTGCGACATCCAATGGGGAAGTGGTCTTCATATTCGGTTCTTGGATAAAGGTTTCTTCTTGGTGATTTTCTAGAGTGAAGCGCAAAGGGATGATTCTTTGGCAAGGAAAGACTTCCTCTTCGTAGAATCTGGGATTCACTTGCGTGAGTGGTCCGCCCACTTCGATCCAGAACAAGCTGATATGGAAGGCATCCATGTATGGATTCGGTTGTACTCTCTCCCTAGCGAGTTTTGGTCTCTGAATACCCTTACTAAAATTTTCTCTAGCCTGGGTCGTGTTATTCACATAGATCTGGTTACTCTAGAAGGCACTCTCTCTTCCTTTGCCAGGATCTATATTTCTGTCGATTCTTCTAAGAAACTTCAAGAGTTTATTGTTATCTCTTCCCCCTGTGGGGAATGGGTACAGAAAGTGGACTACGAGGTGGTCTCTAACTATTGCTTCCACTGCAAACAGTCAGTCATTACCAGAAAGCGTGTAAAAACCCCTCCGCTTCTAGTGTGGCTGTCTGGAAAAAAGCTTATCTAACTTGCAGTTTCGCAGGTCTCCGACCCCCGACCCCCCGTAAAGGTCTCTTCTACTTGAACAAGCCTCCTCTAGTAAAGCACTTGATTTGAAACCTTTGGATCTCGACCCAAGCACCATCTCTCTGGTCAAAGAAATAGTGTCAGTGGTTCAAGACTCTACTCGTATTCTTTCCTTATTCCATGAGGGCATCGCTTTGGGGCTTGGTGCAGATGTAGTTTCTCTGGAAAAGTGGGTCAATGAGAAGGAGGATATGATTTCCTCCAAAGAAGGTGTTCCTGGGGAGTCTTGCAATGTTTTGGAAGAGGAAACTGAGTTATTCCCCATTGAAACCGATAGGCAGAGCCCCATTCTTCCGACTCCAGCCATTCTCAATATTGACTTGGGCCCGAAAGCTCCTCTAGGACGTCCCTCCAAAGACTCTCAATCCCTTAAGGAGGTCACTACCGACCAACAACTCAGAACTTCACTCTTTTTTCCCATCTTCAAGTAGGAGAGGCACATCCTCTAAAGAAAAGATGATTTTATTCTCGTGGAACGTTAGGGGACTCAACGCCCCTAACAAACAACGTCTTCTTAGATGTTATGCTGCAGATTTGGACGCTTCTATTTATATGATTCAAGAAACAAAAATGTCAAAAGTGGATTGTATGAATGGCTGGTTTCGCAAATGGAAAGGTTGGGAAGGCTTGCTTTGTTGATTTTGTTGGTGCCTCAGGGTTTTGGGTGTTCTATGGAAGACCAGTAGCTGCGGTGTTGAGCTTCTCTCCAAATCCTAACTTTCTTTGGTGCAAGGTTTGCCTGAAGCATTCAGATGAATCTTTTTTTCTCTGCAATGTGTATGGACCAAATAATCCCATCAAAAATGGGAAACCTGGTCTAAAATTCAGGATGTGCTTGACTCCGCCTGGACTCTAAGATCATTGTTGCAGGGGATTTCAATGCCACTCTTTCAGACAAAGACAAACGGGAGGTATTCAGTGGCAGCCACACTCTCAGGCTGACTTCATCACCTTCATGGATTCTGCTAAGTTAGTTGATGTGGAACCCTACTCGGGCTTGGTTCACTTGGAACAATCGGTGCCTTGGGTTTAGCTCTATGGCTGTTCGACTTGACAGATTTTTGATTTCTGAAGAATGGCTTCAGCATAATTTCCTTCTCAAATGTTCTATCAATCCTCTTTCCGGTTCTGATCACTTTCCTTTATCTCTCAACATCTCTTTCGACCTTCCACCTCGTCGTTCCCCCTTCAAATTCGAGGCCATGTGGATGCAGGATCCCTCCCTCCGGTCTCTTATTAAAACTTGGTGGGCTTCCTCAATGGTGTCAGGACATGGATGTTTATCCTATCTAAAAACTTTCTTTTCTCAAAGCTCATCTGACCGAATGGAACTCCTCCAACTTCAAAAACATTTTTCAAGAAAAATTAAGAGTTGAGAATGAAATCTGAACCCTCAATGAATCAGTTTTTAGATTTGGTATGCATCAGGATGACTTTCTCAAAGAAAAATCTCTACTTAGCGAACTGGGTGACCTCCTTTTAAAAGAAGAAACCTTTTGGAGACAAAAGTCATGTGAAGTCTGGCTAGCTGATGGGGACAAAAACACTAAATTCTTCCATGCCTCGGTTAAAGCCAGAAGAAATGTTAACTACATCTCCTCCCTGATGTTGGAGGACAATTCATTGATTTCCTCCCAATCCCAGATTAAAGTTGAGTCTGTGTCTCACTTCCAAAACTTTTGAATGGTGACAGTGTCTCCTCTTTGGACGCTCGATTCCATTCTTAGCGCAGATTCCAAAGTTGATTGATGTCGATGACAATGATA
Organism: Taxus wallichiana var. yunnanensis; assembly: GCA_018340775.1. Taxonomy (NCBI): domain Eukaryota; kingdom Viridiplantae; phylum Streptophyta; class Pinopsida; order Cupressales; family Taxaceae; genus Taxus; species Taxus wallichiana. Next base: position 641,368,682 of record CM031238.1, read on the forward strand.
AGCTCCTTTCCCCCTTTTCCAAGGAGGAGGTTCGATTGATTGTTTTCTCTATGCAAAGGGACAAAGCCCCCGGTCTAGATGGCTTTCCTGCTTCCTTTTTCCAAGATTTTTGGGATATCATTGGAGACAATGTCTGGCTCACCGTGGAGGAATCTCATCGCTCTGGTAAGATCCTTGGAGCCTTGAATCACACCTTAATTTGCATGTTTCCTAAAAAGTCTCCAACTGAGAAATTGGATGACTTTCGGCCCATATCCTTGTGCAACACTTCGTATAAAATTATTTCAAAAGCCATAGCTTCCAGAATGAGCCCCCTTCTTCATAAACTTGTTGCACATGAACAGAGTGGGTTCATTCCTGGGAGATCCATCGTGGATGGTATCATCATCTCGCATGAGTTAATTCATACTCTTCACTCTTCCTCGTGCTCAGGCATGATGATTAAATTGGACTTTAGTAAAGCCTACGATCACATCAATTGGAGGTTCCTTCTTAAATCTCTTCAAGCTATGGGTTTCAGTATCCATTTCTGCAATTGGGTCTTCAACTGCATTTCTTCTCCGAGCTTCTCCATTCTGGTTAATGGTTCAGCGGAAGGTTTCTTTAGTAGTTGCAGGGGTTTAAGGCAAGGGGACCCTCTTTCTTCATTTCTCTTTCTCCTTGTCATTGAAGCTTTGAGTCATGGTATCAAATCGGCGATTAGTGATGGTTCCCTTATGGGTATCTCCATCACCACCAATTTGCCTCCCTTTCGCACCAGCAGTTTGTAGATGACACCTTTCTTTTCGGCCAAGCTTCTATCCCGAAGCTCGCAACCTGTCCTATATTCTGAATTCTTATTCGCTCATGGCTGGTCAGGTAATCAACTTTCATAAATCATTATCTTCTTTTTCAATGTCTCTCCTCGTTTGCAACGCAGAATCAAGGAAACTCTGAGTTTTGCGGCGGGTGCCCTTCCTCAAAAATATCTGGGTATTCCACTTTTTTATGGTAAAGGTAAGGCTAATCTCTGGGATGATCTCCTCAATTCTCTCTCGTCGAGATTGCATTCTTGGAAAGGAAAATGGCTGTCTCTGGCTGGCAGAGCTCTTCTGATCAATTATGTCCTCCTAGCTCTCCCAATCTACATGCTCTCGGTTTGTTGATCCCCAAATCAGTCTTGAATTTTTTTGAAAAGATCGTCCAATCCTTTTTGTGGTAGGGGAACAACGAAGATAGAAAATTTCACTTGGTCAATGGGAAATGACAAACTTCCCAAATCCTTAGGCGGTTTGGGAATAATGGACCTTGCTCTTCAAAACTCTGCTCTAGGTGCAAAACTTGTTTGGAACTTTTTATCGGATGCCAAGAGGTTGGTTTTTCAAGTGCTCTCCCATAAATATCTGGAGGCTAGCCATCCTGAACTTTTGCTCTCTAGTACTGAACTCCCCAAAGGGTCCCACATTTGGAACTTCATTTGCAACTGCAGATTTTTGATCACGGACTCGGTTTCTGGCGGTAGGTCAACAATGGTAGGTTGACTGATTTTTGGGAGGATAGTTGGAATGGACATCCACCTTTGAATCTTATTCCCAATCTCAATAGAATTATGAATGTTTCTAGGGCCTCTTGGGGCAACTCTGTTGCTGATTATGGTCACAGACATCATGATGGCTCGCCTTCTTGGCTTTGGAAGGATATCGCCACCCTTGGTGCTTCCCCTCTCGAGACATCCTCTTTCATGGAGGCTCTTTCATCCAGAACTGCTTCCTTTAAAGATAGCGAGGATCATTTAATTTGGCTTGGTGCTTCTACGGGTTCCTATTCTATGAAAGCAGGTTATGCAAAGCTTATTTCCATGTCTGGTAAAGGTACTCCTGTTCCTACGGCTTGCTAGAATCCCTCCATCTTACCCAAAGTAGCATTGTTTAGTTGGCTTGTTCTTAAAAGGAAAATCCTCACTCAGCTATACAAAAGATCTTGGGGATTTGTCAGTCCTTCTAAATGTGTTCTTTGTGGGGAAGTTGAGGAGGATATTGATCATCTTCTCCTTTTCTAGCACTTTTGCTTCTGAGAGCTGGAACTGGCTTTTAGCTAAGCTTAATTTAGCTTGGGCTCCATGTAACAATATCATTGATACTCTCCTTTCTTGGCCCAAGATGGGACAAGAGAGCTCCCTCAGTTCTATTTGGGCCATAGCTCCTTTCTTCCTAATTTGGCACATTTGGTGGGAGCGTAACTTGCATCTTTTCCGTGAGCAGTCTTCTGAATTACCAGTTTTTCTTGTCAAATTAGAAGCGGCCATCTCTGAAAAAGTTAGTAAAAATAGCCATAATAATCCTCTTTTCTCCTCGTGTGATGTTGTCATCAGGAAATCTTGGCCCCTCATTAAAATCCCCAGCTCTGGTTCCATCGTCAAATGTGGCCTTTCCCAAGTGGAGAAATTTCTGAAAAGGAGTGTTAAATGGCAGCCCCTTTGGGCTCTTGGAAATTGAATTTTGATGGGGCCTCCAGGGTAACCCTGGTAAATCAGGTGTCGATTGCATCCTCAGAAGCGATAAAGGTTTCCTTATTTCAGCTGGCTCTTTCCCCCTTCGGGACTATACGTGCAATATGGCCGAAGCTCAAGTGCTCCTGGAAGGTGTTAAACTAGCCATCCACTCTGGTTGTGACTCACTTTTCATCGAAGGGGACTCCCAAATCATCATACAGGCCATTGCTAAAGGGTCAGCCCCCTCTTGGAAACTCAACCCATTCATTTCCAACATCCTCTATTGGCTCAAGAAACTTAGCAGTTGGCACATCACACATGTTTTTCGAGAAGCTAATAATGTCGCGGATCTTCTTGCCAACCAAGCGATTGATTATCCTGCAGCCATTAAAATTTATAGTGACACAAAGGTGTGGCGAGGGCTCCCTTCTATCATTTCACACGAGCGGTTTGCGAAATGATGCACAACTCCCCGTGCGAGCATTTCTTTTTTAGTCGTTAGCTTTGGCTTCACTCGGCAATATGGTCTCTTGTCCTCCGACTATGGCATTTTTGGGCTTCCCCTTTGTTTATCTGTGTTGTGAGTTTCTAGAAGAGGCCATGAATGACTGAAATTGATCGCCACCGTCTCTCTGAAGTCTTTTGTTACTCATCCCTCCTCGAAGCTAAAGCGCTTATTTGTTCACTCGAGGCCCGAATCGACTAAGTATAAAAAGGCTAGTGAAGCCTCCACGTGTCTCTTGATGCACTTTTGGTATGATACTTAAAAGAAATATTCCCAATGAGTGTAGGCTCTCCACGTGGTTAGAGCCCAAGAAAGTTGCACCACTGGAAGCCTCCACGTTGAATAGTCTAAGCATGGGAAGAGCCTAAATAGGCGAAAAAGGTAGAACACAAGATTCCCAAATGAAGCCTCCACGTGCCTCATTTGCGAACCGTTGAAAATTCTTGGGAAAAGCCAACGGAAAGGTAAATTCTCCTATATAGGCGAAAAAGGTAGAACACAATAGAAACAAGCGGAACGAGCTCAAAGATCAATGATGCGTTCGGTATTCTTCTTTAGGTCCCTCAAATGATATTTTGTTTTTCCTTTGCGTTGTTTATTTGACATTCTTTGGTCTCTTCCCTTCTCTCCTGTTCTTCCCCAATGTCACTTCTTGCCCTCCACATGTCTAGGGTCCAACAAAGTTGCTCCTATATAGGCGAAAAAGGTAGGAACACAATAAGCATGTTTTAACAGAGCTCAAAGATCATGTTGATGATCGTTGATAGCTCTTAGGTAGTAAATTTCCATGTGGGTACATTCGCTTGATATTTTTTGTTTTTCCTTCGTGGCTTGTTTATTCGACATTCTTTGCCCTCTTCCCTTCTCTCTGTTACTTCTAAATAGGCGAAAAAAATGGTAGAACAATGAATGAAGAAAGAATAAATCTTGCTAATGAATCTTTACCTCTAAGAACACCTCCTTCCATTTTTGCATAGAAAACCCATTCACTTAATTGAAATTGATGAAAACATTATAAAACCAATGCCTAATAAAATGTCTAAAATAAATGTGAGAAGAAAAGCTATGGGAATTTGGGATAATTACTTTGAGAAATTAAATGATACATAAAGATGTCAATTATTTGTTACGTTGATGAAATTAATTAAGATGAGACCTACAATGAAGACCCTAGGGTTAAGAACATCTAATGTTGATGATTGAAATGTGGAAATTGTTGAAAATATACATAAAGCATACCATATTGTAGGTGTCAACAAATGCTCCAAAGATAATAATATTACATAACGTGCACTTACTAATTGTATAGTAAGTGATAAAATAATTAATAAATGCTTGATTAGAAAAATAAGTATAGCTTTGAAGCTAAATAGAAAAAACATTAATGAAAGTAATAGGGAGACACAAAAGTCTTGAGTCAGCCAATAACACTAACTATTGGGAATTCTCTAGTAGACTCCCACGAAAAGACAAGGATGCATATGATATTTTAAAAGAATTACTTGTAAAGTTTTGGAATGAGAACACAAGGGTGTCACCAAATAGAATAGATATAGTACAAATAATAATAGGTTTTCGTACTCATGAAGCACATGCAAAACATTTATTAGATATGAATCAAACACAATTATTCTCTAAGTTTAAGAATGAAAATCCAGAAATTAATATTAGCCAAAGATTTTTTGACATGAACAAACCTTTTTATGTGAAAATTAGTCACTCATGTACCACTTGTTGTAGGCATCATGTTGAGTTTTCAATGCATTATGATGTTTTTTTCAAGTACATTGTGTTTTGCATATTGACATCATGTTGCACAGGAGTGTGGATTAAATGTTCCACCAAAATCTGCAAGGGAATTTATTCCTATGATATTTTGTGAAAGGTCAATTGACAATTTTTATAACAAAACATGTTTGGATGGAATGTGCAACGTATGTGGTGGCTTGTTGAAATTGAAAAGTTGTATCCATGAGGAGAGTACACATTCAATAGGAAAATAATTAGTTAGTTTCATCAAATATAAATTTGTGGCATATCAATTAAAAGATGGAAAAGAATCTAAGAAGTGTGAGCTTGTTACGAACAATTACTTGTATGAGAATATATTTTCAAATTTAGAGATGAAATTGTTTATGAGTATGCAATGCACACACATAGAGCTCGATGGTTGGATGAACAATTCAAGTTAAGCAAAAACAAATTCCCACTCGGTACTATTTACCTTAGCTCATGTTTACCTAGGTAATTTTTTACCTTTATTGTATTTATCCTCACCCACTTATGTGTGTGGATATTTCTTTTATCTTATTTAGATATTAGGAGATATTATCTAGTTGTTAGGTATAGTTCTTTCCTTGATCCATGGTATTGACTAGTTCTTTCCTTGATCTATGGTATTGACTAGATCCTTGATGTCTAGTTCTCTCCTAAATCTATGGTCTTGACTAGTTCTTTGATGACTAGTTATTTCCTTGATTTATGGCTTGATCTACGACCTTGACTGGTTCTTAGATTGTTATTCCTTGCCTATTTAAGCAAGGCCCATTCTCAATGTATTGCATTGAGTTCCATAATAATATATGATATTGTTGCTCATTTGTTTGCAAAGGTTTATGTAAAGTTATTATGGCGAATTGCTTTCATCTTATAGATCGTGGTGTTTGATTAACATCTGTGTTCTTGGCTTGGTACGATCTAGTTATCGTTCCTTTCATGGTATCAGAGCAGGAGATTGTTGTTGACATCCGTCTGTAAGTTTTATTTTGCAAATAAATTCATTGTATATTCATATATTTGGGATTTGGTCATATGTTGTTGCTGCATGCATTTTTATGGAAAACAAAGGCTTCCATCGGAAGGCATGAAAACCCTAAGATCGACTGTAAACTCGGCTTGTTTCTGCAGATAGTCATTTTTGTGGTTTTTTTGTTGTTGCAGAGAAGCACACTAGTTCGCCTCAGGATTTGTGCCCACCAGAAAAGAAATCGTGGGATTATTTTTGGGTTTGTTGGATTTTTTTGAGATCTACACAGAGTAATTTTCTGTTGCGGCGTATTTGTCTCGATTTTTGTGTAAAAAGGTTTTGATCTTTCCTTTCTTGCGGGGTCCATAGATGTTGTGCACATTTTTTACTATTTCAAGCAAATCTTAAGGTTGTTATTTTTGACAAATAAAGGTCACTATCTACACAGATCCGAAATAGTATTTTTTTCTAAAAGAGGTAGTTGGATGTGACTTTCTTGAAAACACGTGACACACACCCCAGAATAGTAAGTTGTGCAAACACCCATTAAAATCCTTAGCCCTTGGTCATATGGTATGGTCATATGAGGGCTTAAAACTTGTGATTCCTACTAGTAGGTGCTTAACTTGAGCCCCCTTTAATTTTATTTGTGTGGTGAAGGCAACAACAATTTATTTTGTTTTAGTGAGAAAATAAATAATAGAGCAAAATATTAAAAATCTTCTTTCTTTTGATCGGTAACTCGGTTTTGAGTGCCATTTTTTACAAAAGTGATTATTTTTTCATGCTCTTTCCATTGGAAATATTTGAGACCTACACTATAATTATAAAGTGCCAAATATGGAGGATTGTTGTAATCAATTATGAACGTAATTTGGTGAGCCCGACGTCCTAAACTTCTCGGGAGTTATTTTGTATCTATCATGGATTCTCGAGAATGATATGCTTTTCTCTAAAGTATGTGGACTTCAAGAGGATATTGTAAAATTTGTGGAAGAAAATAGATCACCCAAGAAGTGAAATTCTCTTCTACAATCACTCATTCACGATAAGGATACAATAATACACTTCCCTGAACAAACTTGCTAGTGTCGGAGGAATGACAAAGATCTGGAGGGAATCCATGAGCACCAAAACATTGCACTCAACCGCAAAATGATGTAGCTTCAAGATCAAAGCAAGAAATCATTCATGGAAGCAATGTGCATGCATTGAGGAAAAAAGATGGAAAAACCAAACTCTATTCCATTCCCCATGTGTTGCTCAAGATGAAAGGGTGTACAAATAGTAGTGGGGTGTGTAACTCCCCAAAAATGTAGCCATCAAGAAGTGGGAGTTACATTCCCAGAATAGCGGTCAAATGTAACTCCAATGACGCTCTATGACGTGTGTAAGAGCCATAATGACACCCTAGGACACCTAAGCATGGTGAATCACCTATGTGGAGGTATTCCATGTATTTAAAATAAATACATGGAAAATAACCTACACCAACACCCCCCCGAAGCATAGCTTAGGTGGAGACATAGATGAAAACAAGGAGAGAAGTGGGTCCCGGAAAGAAGCCTAATGAGGTACCCATGTACAAGAAGCTCTCGAAAAGTGGAGTAAAAGGAGAAAACCCAGTGGGAAAAACTCCCCCAAAAGAGAGACAAGTCCACTCTCTAATCTAAGAAAGATGCCAAGGATGGGTCCCCATAATGACACAAAAGGCACCCATGTACAAAGAGGCAATCTCTCGGAAAGAAGAAGAAGAGAGAAGAAGAGGGAGACAAGAGGAATGCAGAAGATGCCATGGACGGATCTGAACTTTGCAGCTCTAGGAAGTATCCCAGAAGAATGTCGATGACAAGATCCTCTGCCTCTGGATTGAAGAGCCACCCACACCGAACTATGTGCCTACCCTTAGGAAGGACATAAATGACGTGCTGGAAGTCCGCCCACTCCACAAAGGAAACTGAAGGCAACAACATGAAGAACTCTGAGTCTGGTGCACAGAAGTGTGACATAGGTCTAGCGAGTGAGTGCCAAGGAACCGAAGGTAATGCCACGTGTATAGAATTGTCAGAGTGAAGAGTGAACACCTATAGAAAGGATGTCCATGTGATGTGAAGGGAACAAAACATCCTCCACAACAGAAAAGGGATCCACAACTGAGGGTGGATCAATGAAGGTCTCTAGAAATGTGGAAGTGACATGATTCCCGAAGGGGCACTCCCAACAACAGAGATGATGAACTCCTCTAAAACACCTGTAGATGGATGAGGGACCTATAGAGCATCACAAGTGGACTCTGTGAAAAGACGACTAAGGTCAGGCAGATACTCGTCCTAATGAGGGGGCTCAATAAATAGAAGAGTGATGTCGGATAGGTATGAATCATCCAATGAAGGTGGAGGAGTGAAATGGGCCTCACACACTAGAAGTGGAAAGGAGGTGGGTGTAATGATGGTGTGAGATTGAGTATGAGACTGTTTGATATCTGATGAGATGTGGGATGTGTCAAACTCTCTTTGGAATAGTGAGAGAAAGAGGAGAAGAGTCCTCTGTAGTACTCTCAACATCAGAACTGGGTGCACAATCCTCGTCATTAGAAGTAGAACCAAGCGAGTCTATGTTAGTGGAATTGCCATCACATGAAAAGAGAGGAGATAACTGAATCAGCAGTAGGAAAATGACGATTACAGTATGTGAAGGGTCTCCATAGAAGGACTAAAGAATGCTCCAGACACGGTGGGGTGGATCTGAGTCTGCCACGTGAAACTAAAGAGAACGAGAGACATGCATCATCATGTGACCAAAGACATGGTCACAAGTGTTAAGGAAGTCCTCTAGATGATGATGATCAGTGGGTGCAGGAACTAGCCCAAGCAAGAAGGGTAAAAGACCCTCATGGGTGAAGTAACGTTCCATGGAAGCACGCCAAGCTGAATAGTTCCCTCTCCCGTGAGAAGTGGCGGAGGTCTGTAAGGTGATCCTATGATGCTCAAGTCTAGAAAGAGCACTCTCCATGATGCAGAATCAAAAGTGCAAGATGCACAAAAGCAAGACGTCGGACTCGGCCGATAATGCGTCTGCGTGTGAAGGCCCAAGAGTACAATCAACCCCCAGAATGTGGCACTTTATAAAGTAGTGCGTTTACAAAATTGACAATGTCATCACGTAATGTGTGAAAAATCATGCAACTTTGACTAAAGAAGCGCTCAAAAATGAGCAATGAGTCAAAAGTTATGGCATTAAACGATTCCCGCAACTGATGGAAAAAGTCAATAAATGCTGCAAACACATTAAAAAAGTACACGAGATGGGTGCAAAGGGTATCGTGTGACTACTCGTTGGAAATAACATCAAATTTTAGGCATAGTTTGTTTTTCTTGCGAGGGGGATTAGCCTCCTGCCAACCCCGGACCTCGCCCTCCATCTTCGACAAGCGTAGGAAGGTCAAATTACAAGCAAAATACAACCTTGCAATTTATTACAATGCCATTTAATAAATGTTTTGCCTCAAAACATTAAAAAAGAGGGATTGTTTTGACCTCCAAACAATTCTAAAAGGAATGATTGAATGGGGGGCCCACGTTGAGGTGTTGTTGTCCAAGGAGATGCCACGACCAACAAAAAGTGTTGAGCAGTGCGAAAATCCCCACCGGTCTCCACGGCAGCGAAACGGTCGATGCAACACACCAATGAGCCCACCGCAAGGTCCACATGCAAGAAATAGGTAACGGTGGGGGCAACGAAAGCAGAACCAAAGGAGCGAACAAGTGTGACTATAATTATCCGCAGCAGCAGAAGGGCGGCCGAGCGTGCATGACTATAAGGCCATGTGTAAAGGAAACGGTTGTGCGGGATAACAAATTGACCGAAAGCAGTCTGGATTCCATGCCAAGTAGGGATTGTAACACGCGGAGGAGGAAAAAAAACCAAATGCATGTCGGATTTTGTGCCAAGGGTAGAGCCGATGTTGTGTTGGCTGGTAGGAGCCGGAGCATTGAGCGGGGAGAATGCGTTGAGTTAGTCTCAGAGAAAATGTGTATCCACGTCCCAATAGCTATTGGCGAGGGAGGAAGATTTCAGTTGAGGGAAGACGCATATACTTATCTACCTAATCCCTGCGTGGACAGTGGACACGCTAAAAACAAACAGAGTAATCACGAGTCAAGACTCACTCCTCTTTCTTACAACACAGGAACCCTTCTTCTTCCTTACAAAGCTATTTATATCCTCCTCACCGACATTCAATTCAATTCAATACACCACTGAGATTCCACTACAGTAACCATTCGAGGAATGCGAAGAATGTTGAGCTTGCTGTTTGGTTAGGAACGGACAAAGGCAAGGAAGACCTCGCACAACTGCGGAAAGTAACCAATGAAGAACAACCACCAATGAACTTCAGGAGGCAAGGTGACTGGAACATAGCAAGAAAGCCACGCAGAGCAGGATCCGAGTGCTTAGAGGCAGTGAGGTTTGGTGGTGGTGTGAGGCCATGTGTAGGAGCAGGTCGGCCAGAAAAAATGGTTGAGCAATGCAATGAAACATCCAAAAAGTGCAAGGAGATCGGTAACCAGCAATCAGGATCGATCAGACCATGAAGGAGCACCTTGAACCTACAATTTTCTCTCAACATAGAAAACACTAGCATAAAGCCAAACACAAGAACCTCCTTTTTAAAAAAATAATAAAATGCAAGTAGAGCACAAAACAGAATGGGAACTTGCACAAGAAACTACGAGGCGGAGAGTAGTAAGCAACCGAGGTGAGCAACACGATTCCAATCCCCGAGCTCTGATACCATGTCGGAGGAATGACGAAGATCTGGAGGGAATCCGTGAGCACCAAAATGTTGCACTCAACCGCAAAATGATGTAGCTTCAAGATCAAAGCAAGAAATCATTCATGAAAGCAATGTGCATGCATTGAGGAAAAAAGTGAAAAAACTAAACTCTATTCCATTCCCCATATGTTGCTCAAGATGAAAGGGTGTACAAATAGTAGTGGGGTGTGTAACTCCCCCACAAATGTAGCCGTCGAAAAGTGGGAGTTACATTCACTAATAGCTGGTCAAATGTAACTCCAATGACACTCTATGACGTGTGTAAGAGCCATAATGACACCCTAGACACCTAAACATGGTGAATCACCTATGTGGAGGTATTCCATGTATTTAAAATAAATACATGGAAAATAACCTACACCCAATAGCTAGCCTACATCATCACCATCATATTGTGGACAACCATACCTATGCTCCTAGTCCACTTGTAGCTATTGTTCCCGCACCCATGACATTGATCCGTCAGGTCTTTGAAATTGTTCCCGCTCTTGATGCTCATACACATATGAAGCTTATTCTGCATGCTCTTCCACATGTGTGCCTATTACAGCACCACATGTTGTGTATCCTACTTCTACTCAGTGCGCATGGATTTTTAAGAAGCATACCACTACATTCGGTTCTCGCATGCTCCATTATATGGGTCTCACTAGCAATGAAGTCATTGCGTAGACTTTCACATGGTATTGTTTCCTCTATTCCACATGTTAAGTGGAATTCTCATCATGACATTGGTTTTCGAGAAGATACTTCATTGGGATCACACATTGTGAGCTCCTTTTTTGTTCACTCGACTCTTTCTAAGGATCATTAAGCGAACACATGAGTTTGCACCTTCACTTAGGATTGAGAAACTCGAGATTTCAGGTATCGAGATATGATCAACGACACACATTCTAATATTTTTTACATGCACCCATTATACATTTTGCACCAATTCATATGCATGCATCTTCTTCATCCATTCGTGTTGATTTGGGTTGGATATCTAATCACTCATGGCGGAGATATAGGCATTCATTGAGAGGACTCTATAGGTGTGGCTCCTCCACCATTCAGCCTCTTACTCCACTTTTTATACCTTCTACCTTCGTTGTGATGCTTGTTGTTTTAAGTATTTTTATTTAGCAGGTGTAGTGTATCTCTCTTGTTTGTTGAGATATTTTGTATCTATATTTTCGACACTTTTGGCATGTTGACAATATCTCTTATGGGGATCTATTCTAGTGAATTCCAGTGTTATTTTTTCAGTGTTCGAGTAGTTGATTTTGGGTAACTCATACAGATTTGTAGCGTCACTCCACCCATTCAGCAGTATGGGAGGGTGTGGTGCTAATACTGCTTCTTCGGGTTTCGTGACCTTGCCTTGTTACCTTGGCTTTTCTTGGATCGTGACACTCTAGAGTTTGTGTCCTTGCCTTGTTGCTTTGGTTATTGTTCTTGGATCGTGGCACACCTATTTGCAGCAGTTGATCGAATTATGTTTGCAAATATGGAGGAGTGTTGTAATCAATTGTGGATGCAATTTTGGTTGAGCTCCGACACATTATTCTTTCGTAGTTGACTTCGCAGAGAATTACTCATTGATATTCACAAATGGAGGTTTATTCACAATCTTATAACTCAAAGGTCATATAACATTCATTAACTCTCCGAAAAGCATTGAGCAAGATCGAAAAATATTAAGAGTATCATTTCTACATTAGTGATTATCGGACACATTCTACATAATATATGCAAGAGTGTTTCCGGTTGATAAACTAAAAAAGTAAATATATGTACTATAGTTAATCTAAGCTATGAACAATTGTAAATAAAGTAAATGGATGCTGTAAATAAATGTAAAGATGGCCCAAGCCAATATGCAAAAGGAAATGCTAACCCTAATGTGTAAGAGAGAAGAGGAAAGAACTCAAATTTGAATAGAAGATGCTCATGGGACTGTGTCACAAAGCTAATCAGAGAATCTAGAAGTAGGAATGACTGTGCAGAAGCCCTAAAAAGGATGGATTTAGAGTATTTGGATGGACTAGAGCACCTGGAGAGGGACTAGGGCACCTACGGGTGCTCTAGTTTGCAAAATGGGTGCCCTTGTCTGTGCAAAAGCTTTGAAATGATCTTCCGGATGATCTAAACCCTCATTGTTTGTCGCATTAACTTAGTTGTACTGCTCTGGATGTCATTAATATTCCAAGATGATGAAAAGACATTGTGCCTTGTGATGGAGCTATATGGATGCAAATGATTTCCAATACAGTAAATGGATGCAACTCTAGATGGATGATAATAGTGACTAGTGTTTGATCCTCATTATGGTCTCATAACTTTATATTTATAGGGTTCTCTTGATCTAATTTCGTAATTAACCCCAAAATGGATGACCACTAAAAAGATAAGAAGCTAAAATGGCTAGAAAGTGCCCAAAAAGTGGAGGGAAAGATAAAAAGGGACCGATGTGCCTATGGTGGGCCATAACGCCCATGAGCACCCTAGTCAAGGCTAAAATAATGACAAATGACTAAAACAAACCAGAATAAGGATGTAAAATGTCGAGAATGATGAAATAAAATAAAATATGATGGCCAAAAGACAGGGTTAATTAGTAATTTCTTCACTCAAAAACCTTCTAAATAGTAGTATGAGATTGAGACTAAATAATGTTTAATGTGTATTATTCGGTGCTCTATACTAGTTTTTAATGTGAACTTGGCTAAGAGGAAGATTGTTTTCATTCAACATTACTGTGTACACTTATTCTTTTCCTAGGTTAGATTGAAAGCAAGAAACTACCACCTAAAATAGTCCCCTAATCTAGCTAGAAACAAGAAGAAAGTACCATCAAGATGAAGAAATGAACAAGGCCTACATTAGCATCATAACTTTGACATAATGAAATCAAGCATAATGCAAATCAAGAACTCTATTCTTCTAATTGCCTAATTAAATTAAGTGAACCTATGTAGTCCAATGGCAATCAACAATATTGTTTGCTTTGATCCTTCGTGGATGCTTGGGTGTGAGGCTTAGCTCTTCAAGATGGATGGTGGAGGGGCTTAGAGAATGGCAAAAGGCTTTTAGTGCAAGACTATGTGCTTTCCTTTGCTTTCTTAAGGGAATTAGTGTAGGTATAAAGGTAGGAGGAGGGCTCTTTATATAGCCCAAAGGATAAAGGATTCAACACATCCTCATGAATGTGGGATAAAGGTAAAACATGATTAGGAATGGATAAGGTTGCTTTATTAAAGGTAACCTTACTTTAGAAGGGTTTAATTTATGGTTAGCAAGTCATGGGAGTTGGGGGGTGCCTTAATTAATCAAATGTGATTAACTAATAGGTGGATGTAAGCTTATAGAAGCTAACTAGAGGAATGTTAGTATGATTTAGGCTATTAGAAGGGGATTAAATCAATTAAACATTGATTTACTAGTTAAATGAAGGGGAAGACTAATTAATTAATAATAATTAATTAATCTAGATAGAAGAGGTGATTAATTAATGGAAGGTCGTTAATTAGGTTGTTAGCTAGATAGGCGACTTAATCAATTAGCGTATTGTAATTAATTAATGACAACAAGAGGGAATACGAGCGCTTTTGACGATATGTCATCAATTTGTGGGAAAGGAGATAATTAGCACATTTTAAGTATTTAAATTGCTTAGGCGTAATTATAGGTGTCTACATTTGCCCCTCTTTGGGGCGGCGTAAGTGACGCCACTTCAAAGATAGTAGACGGAATAAAATTTTGAAGGGATAGAAGAAAAATTAGTAGGAGGGAGAGGTGCCCCCTCGAGTGTCGATGGGGTGATGGAAGAAGTTAATCGACAATCGAAAGAGATGAGAGATAGGCGAAGAGTGGGGACGAGGCGGATGCCCTGATGAGAGAGAAAATTAAGAGTAAAAAGAAGTGATGTAGAAGAAATATGGATGAGGGGAGAGAAGAGCTTAGCCTCTAACCGCTATTTGTTTGGAACAAATTTGATGTCATCATATTTCCATAAGAACTACATCATCGGTCCTTATGAAAAATATAAGCATACAAAAGGTAGAATGACATGAAAAGCCATACTACGAACAATTGTCCATTCTTTGAAAAGTACCAACTCCACGCAACATACAATAATGCAATGCAATACGAGAAGGAAACAAGCTCATGTAACAGGGAAAACAAGTACGAACGCACATATCCAACCCAACAACAGTCAAGGCAGTTATACAAATGTTTTGTTATCGGTCTTGAAGAGATCCACAAGTTCACGATTGATGACAAGGGTTAAAAATGATGCCTCGAGCAAGGATACATGCAAGGGGAAATGACAATGGACACGGGGTCCATGAAAAGTGTTTGTGCACAATGAAACAACACCAGCAACAAAAGTGCCCTAGAGTACAGACGAAGCAAGCAGCTAGCTTTGTGAATGGTTGTGAATTCGGTGATCCGTGAGTCGTATTAATCGGGGAAGATGTGAGACAAACCAACAGGATATGGAGAAAATACCATGCAAAGACACAAGTTTCGGTCATAATAAGCAAGTTACCCTTTTTGTAGGTATTTTTACTTTTAGGATTTTTGAAAAATTTTGCCCTATTTTTGGATTTTATATATATATATATATATATATATATATATATATATATATATGTTTTTATTGTTTTTGCTTTCCAAACCATGGTGAATAGTAGAAAAAGAAAGTGAAGGAGGGGTGACAGAAAGTGCCCTAGGTGGAAGAAAGGAGAAACAAAGGACAAATAATGCCCTTGGTAAGTGGAAAAATTAACAAAAAATAATTATTTGAAAAATAATTATTTATGAGAGTGGGAAGAAGAATAAAAATCACCCGAGAACAATAAAATTGCCCGAGGGAGAAGAAAGGGGTATCGGACAGCAAAATGCCCCAACACGGTGAAAAATAAAAGAAAAATAATTATTTAATAAAAATAATTATTCCACAAATGAACATACAGGAGAAAACGACGATCGAAGCGGGTCTCCGGCCTTAGAATGGTAAAAAAGGTTAATATACCCCCTAGGGGGTGTAAAAACATCGCGAGCAATTCATTTGAACGGGTTAAAAATTTTCTTGTGAGGCTTTGACAAATCGGAGAACTATGGTGATCACACAAGACCGTTTGAGGCGTGCGGATGCAGTCCGGGGTACCAGCGGCACGCGGACGATGACTGTTGTGAGTATCGAAAACTTGCCCTTTAATTGTGTCATTAATGCTCTAAATTAGGTCGTTAGGAGTAGAAAAATGTGTAGGTGCGCACATGCGCAGAGTGCGAGCATGGGATAGGGCACACAAGTGCCATTTTGGGGGCACATGCACCCTTTTGAGGGCGCACATGCCAAGTCAATGCGCATACGCGACCCAAATCACACACGCGCGCGCACACGTGCATGCGCACACACACAGTACCTATGCGCGCCCACGCACACACCAGAATGGGGCGCACACGCAGTAAAGCGTGGCGCGAGCATGTAGAAGCGACGCACACACATGGAAGCGCATATATCCATGTGCGGGAACAAATTTGGTGGCACACACGCCCAAAAGGGTGCACGGAAAGGGTGCATGCACGCACTTAAAACACATGCGCGTAAGCACGGGTGCGAGATCGTGGCACACACACCCAAAAGGGCGCGCAGAGCCCTAAACAGTAGAAAAAGATATGAAAGTGTCCAAAAATATGACACTTAGAAGAATTTTTAGGATTTTTGGGTTAACCCTAAAAGATGAGATAGATTTTGAGAGGAAATGCTAGAAACTAATGAGTGGTGTGTTATTTTGCAGAGACGACTACCAATTTTACAGATGCGGGAGCGTCACTCCCAGATGAGTTAGAGGGTAGTATGCATCAGCGTGACCACCGAGATATGACGATATTACTAGAGGTAGTGGGGCTGGGCCCCGTGGCTCGGATGCCATCTATTGTGCTAGATCACGGCCTCTTGCCGCTGGCCAAGCGATGGCATGCGAGGTCACTGCTTTAGGTTTCCTACGGGGTAGATGACAGTGACCATAGAGGATGTGTGGCAGATTCATGCATGCCCATGATGGGTACATTGATCGAGTACGCGGATGCGGTATGATCGAGTAGTGTGCGGTGCTTTATTTGGGAGTCAACGACATCCCGCACGAGCAAGGATGACTATTGCTTTATATGACCTGTATCTCCGACCGACATTGCATCGAGGACCTCTCTATATCATGGCACTTATCAGTGGGTTCTTACTCACTGATAAGACAGGGACTTCGTTCCCGAGAGGACTACCGCCATTGGTACATGACATTTACTGAGTGGTGAGAGATATTCTTTGGGGGTAGTGTATACTAGCCCATTTCTACTGGAATTTACATCGATCACATACCACGGTTAGAAGACCGTGGGGCCGGCATCATTATTACGTGATATGGTCGTGGATCATATTGCTTTATCGATGCCCTGTAGGCCCTTTCCACGTTCGAGATCCCGAGGAGCCCTGATACATGGCTTGGGTAGCGGCCTGGCGGAGATGTTCACGGCCATCTTAGTAGCTTATTCGATATAGGCGGGAGTTTGATGAGCTAAAAGTGATAGACGTCATTTGGCGTCCATATAGGCACTTCTAGTGGCTAGAGGATGCCACAGAGCTTGGTGTGTGCTTAGTGGAGCACTTCCTTATTGGCAGCCACAACTATATCATGGAGTCAGATTGTGTTGATAAGTGCAGTGGCATCTCGATAAGTCAGGGGTCCCCAACAAGATATCCGGCATGCTCGCAGGACTTAGAGAGGCGAGACCATGGGGCCTGATCAGTATGCGGCCCAGCTAGGGCTAGTTTCACACGGTGGTCCCCTGTGTCCGGGACTTATTACGATAGGTGAGAGACCGTGGGACTACACCGATAATGTAAGATGGTAGACGCGATAGTGTTACCCCAGTTTTACTATTCCAAAGGCAACTTAGGTAGCGGTATTTGCCCGCTCGTAGAGGTATGGCATGGGGCAGAGTCTGCGAAAGATAGCATTTGGGCTAGACCGGAGAGGATCCTTTTGATGGGATCCCACATGATGGACAGGTGCCCCACATGCATAGGGACCGAGGCCGCGGGGGCCCGGTGACAGGTAGCTGTTGCAACCACCCAGGGCGGGGTTTTGAGCGGGGTAGTCTTAGAGCACCTCGTGGACTAGCCCTCGAGGCACACACACCTCCCAAACCCATGGCCATGAGCGGCCACAACACGAGTGCGAGGTATAACAACTTATAGTGAGAGGGATGCGGGTAGAGCGGAGAGAGATAAGGCTCGAGGTCAGTGCGTGATGTTTATGCGTATAGCGAGCATGATGAGGCCCGAGCCCATATTGTGTCTTTACTTATCGGGCGGGATTAGGCTCGGCCCAGGCCGGCTTGGAGATGACCGAGTTACATGGCGGAGCTAGATTCGAGAGACAACAAAGATATGGGGCTCGAGATATTGAGCCTCCTACATTAGTCCCGATCACGGTATGCATTATCGTGGCACATAGGGATCACGTGTATGCCCGTTCACAGGAATTATTAGCACAGAGGGACCAGGCACATGCTGCTGCATGCGATGACCATGATAGGGATTAAGAGGCACTCGCCGCAGTCGAGCGGAGACTGGGCCGAGTTACGGTGAGAGAGATCGCCCTTCGGGCGGTGCTCACCTACGGAGATGCGGATATGATTCATGATGCTACCAGCTTGGTGGTGAGGCCCTTTTTTATAGGACAACATATTACAGAGTGGTGCCACTAGAGTAGCGAGTGGCACCGCCACAAAATATCGGGTTGAGTGCATTTGGCTCTCGATCATGGAGATCCGACCATTTGACTAGATCAATTAGACAGCCTCTACTAGAGCGGTTGGTGAGACTAACGCCATCCCGGCCTCCGAGTTACGGGTGTCCAGAGGACAGATCTGGGAGCCCCGGCGAGGGTGAGAGTTGTGGTTGATAGCCACATTTTTGTTGTAATGATTCTTTTGTGTTAGGAAATAAGGGATAAAATATGCGGAATAATCCCTCACAGAATTGCAACCGTAGAAACTAATATGCATAAATTATTACAAATCTCAAATAAAATTATAGAATAAAATAACACAACACAAAGAGACAATATTTAACGTGGTTCACCCAATTTGGGCTACGTCCACCAAGAATCACTTGCTCAGATTTTATTACAAGCCACCGCTCTCTCAATACAATACCTAGATCCGTTTGGAGCTATGCTCAACAAACTCTACAGAATTCACACCCGAATTCAAAACACATCTGCAATACATTTGCTTGTACATCTATCATATGCATAAGACCATATAAATAGACAATCGCTTGCCGCTTTTACAAAACGTAATGGTATCAAAACCATGGGCAAAACTCCGTCCCATAAACCTATGGGTCAAAAAACTCGCCCATATGAGAAAAACACGTTTCCCGATATGTCGGGTGCATTTTTCGAGGCCAAAAAATTTACGCCTAAAAGTGTAAAATTTCCCGAACCCCTAAGCGGATACATGAAAAGTGTACGGTACTCTTAGGTATGACCTTCACACTTTCACACATGAAAACAAGCTCCACAACCTAACAATCTCCCACTTGGAGACTAGTTTTCCTCTGAGCAAGCTTCTCAACCCTTCACTAGTTTTTGTGAAGACCAACCAAAGCTGAACACAACTTTAGTTTTTCCCTTGTGACCACCTTGGTCATCATGTCTGCAGGATTCTGACTAGTATGAATCTTCTCCAACTTCAACTTCTCTTCCTCCAAAGTTGTCCTGATGAAATGGTACCTTAACTATATATGCTTCGTCCTGGAGTGGAAAGCAGAGTTCTTAGCTAGGTGTATAGACTCGACTATCACTATGTAGCTTACATTCCTCCCGCTTATGCCCCAACTCCTCAAGCAATTGTTGAACCAAATCATCTCTTTGCTTGCCTCTGTGGCAGCAACATACTCAGCCTCTGTGGTTGACAAAGCCACCGGCTTCGTAGTCTTGAAATCCACTCACTTTGCTTTCCCACCTACAGTGTAAATATAACCTGTCGTGCTCCTCCCGCCGTCTACATCTCCAGCCATATCTAAATCTACATAACCACATAAAGTGGTGTTTGATCCATCAGAGACAAAACTGTCCCCATGGTCCCTCTCAAATACCAAAGGATCCACTTTATCTTTGCCAATGCTCTTTACGGATCACTCATAAATCTACTCACAGCTCCCACCTGCATGGGAAATATCGGAGCCTAGTGCATACCATAGCATACATCAAATCGCCAACCGCTTTGATGAGTAAGGTACCTGGACATCTGGTTTCTTTCTCCGCTCTGTCATGGGACACTTGCTCCTTTGATAACTTGAAATGGCACTCGCCAAAGGAGTCCCAAACCGGTTTAGCATCCTAAATGTTAAACACATCTAATACCTTCTTAATGTACTCTTCCTGAGATAAAGTCAACTTCCGTTCCTTCCTATCCCGAGTTATCCTCATACCAAGGATTTGTCTAGCTACCCCCAAATCCTTCATATCAAAGGATTCACTTAGTTGTTTCTTGAGTACTTTTATTTCCTGCATGTTTTTACCTGCAACCAACATGTCATCAACATACAAACACAAGATAATATAACTTCCATCCTCAAATTTCTTTGTATACACACAATGGTCAGAATGACATCTAATATAACCTTGCTCCATCATGAAGCTATCAAACTTCTTATACCATTGACGTGGAGCTTATTTCAGGCCATACAAGCTCTTCTTCAGTTTACACACCATCTCCTCTTTACCTTTGACTTCATATCCTTCCTGCCGTGCATATATAGCTCCTCCTCCAAATCACCATGGAGAAATGCGGTCTTTACATCTAACTGCATTCTAAGTGCAAGTCTTCTGCTGCCACTATTCCAAACATAGTTATGATAGAAGTCATTTTTACTATATGAGAAAAATCTCATCAAAATCTATACCTTGTTTACAAGCAAACCCTTGACCACCAACCGGCCTTATATCTTTTCTTTCCTCCTTCTTCATCTTTAACTCTGTACACCCACTTGTTTTACAATGCTCTTTTGCCTTCCTAGCTTCACCAAATCCCAAGTCTCTGTTCTCCATGAGAGACTTATGCTCCTCATCCATGGCTTGCTCCCACTTCTCTTGGCATCTACCCGCATTACTTCATCAAAGCTCTCGGCTCTCCACTATCAGTGAGTAATAAATAATAAAGAGAAGGAGAAAACCGCTCGGACCCTAGAAGACCTCCTCACAATAGGAGTTTGGGGTTCTGTTGAGTAGGTTCTGAACTCGATTCATGGGTCACTTTCCCATCCGTAAGATCCTCTACCACCACTGCATATTCTTTCTTGGATTCTTCCCTATTTTCCCTACAACCGTTGCTTCATACATGACTTTCTCATTAAAGACCACATCCCTAGATCAATGATTTTCTTGTCCTTAATACTCCAACATTTAAACCCAAAGTCATCACCACCATAACCAATGAAAGTACATTTTTCTCGATTTAGCCTCTAGCTTGTCCTATCATCCTTGTCTATATGAACAAACACTTCACATCCAAAGACTCTAAGAAATGAATAATCAACTTTCTTACCATACCATGCCTCCTCGGTATCCCTCCATCCAAGGCACTTGAGGGTCCTCTTTATCAAGTACACAAACAGTGCTCACCGCTTCTATCCAAAAAGAAAGAAGCAGATCCGCATGTAACCTCATGCTCCTAAGACGTTCCATTATTGTTCTGTTCATCCTTTCTGATACCCCATTCTGCTGCGGAGTTCTTAGAACCGTCTTTTGCCTGTGGATTCCATTCTTAGAACAATAATCATCAAATTCATTGCTGCAATACTCCCCTCCATTATCTGACCTGAGACATTTTAGCTTAAGACCTGTTTCATTCTCTACCAAGGCTTTCCATTTAACAAAAGTGTCAAATACATCAGATTTGTTTCTAATACAATAAACCCAAACTTTCCTTATTGCATCATCAATAAAAGTAACATAATAACTTGAACCCCCAAGAGATGATACCTGAGCCGGTCCCCACACATCAGAATGTACCAACTCTAACTTACTCTCTTTCTTCGTAGGTCCAACCTTGAGAAACCTTACTCACTTCTGTTTCCCATATATGCAGTTCTCACAGAAATCCAAACCTATTTCTGTATATCCAGGCAAATTATTCTTTATGATGTTCATGCCCTTATGGCTCATATGACCGAGCCTATAGTGCCATAATGTTGTATACTCGCATCCAAGCCACAAGATTACAATCATTAGTACTATCGCTGGTTAAATACAAGGTTCCAACCTTCTTACCTCTTGCCACCACAAGAGCGCCCTTGTAACCTTCCAAGAGTTAGTCAGAAATATCACAAAGGCAACCATCACTTCCCAATTGCCTCGCCGATATCAAGTTTCTCCTTAATGTAGGCACATGTCCGACATCCTTCAATAGCCATGTATTCCCATTCTCGCATCTTAACTCGAATGTAGAACCTTTTCCAACTATGCTGCAAGGCTCATCATCACCAAGAAAAACATGCCCAAAATCCCTCAACATAATCAACAAAATAATGCCTATGTGGAGAAGCATGGAAAGAAGCCCTGAATCTAAAACCCAAGATTCAATAATATTGTGCAAAGAAAGAATCAAAGCATCTTGACATACATTACCCGTTGCCACATTTGCCTCCTTGTTTTCTTCCTGTTGTTTCTTCTTATCTCGAAGCTCCCAACAGTCCTTCTTTGCATGCCCAGGCTTTCCACAATTCCAGCATACAATCTTGTTCTTGGATTTTGACCTTGCCCAATCTTTTGATTTTCCACGGTTTCCTCTATTCTTTTGTCTCCCTCTAGTTTCCACTGTCAAAGCATTCCTTGAAGTAGAAGATTCCCCAGAGCTTTTCTTCGCATTTCCTCGCTTAGAATCACCCCTACAACATCCTCAAACTTCAACTTCGAGTTAGCTGGAACCGAGTTACTTACCGCCATTACCGGCTATTCCAACTCTCGGGTAAAGAGCACGAAATAATAAAGCCCTAACTTCTTCATCAAATTCTATCAGAACTAAAGCTAGCATATTCACTACCGTATTGAAATCATTTAAATGATCTCACTATCGAACTATTCTCGAGACATCTTCATATTAAACAACTTTTTCATTAAAAATATCTTATTAGAGGCAGAGGGTTTTTCATACAACTTCCCTAATGCATCCATTAGATCTTTTGTAGTCTTTTCCTTTGAAACATTAAATAATACCGAAGATGCAAGACTCAGCTCGGATCGTTCCAAGTGCCTTCCGATCCAACAAATCCCATTCCGCATCTGTCATACTCGAGGGTTTGTTCACCTTCTCAGACAATGGAGTATAAAGATCCTTCTGATAAAGGTAATCTTCCATCTACATCTTCCAAAGATTGAAATTCTACCCGTTGAATTTATCAACCCTAGATCTTCCTTCATCTGCCATAGCTCCCACTCAAGCTAAAAACTTTCCCTGCGATTCAACACTTCAACAAACCAAACCAGGCTCTGATACCAATTGTTAGGAAATAAGGGATAAAATATGCGGAATAATCCCTCACGAATCACAACAAAGAGAAACTAATATGCGAGAAATTATTACAAATCTCAAATAAAATTGCAAAATAAAATAACACAACACAAAGAGACGATTTAACGTGGTTCACCCAATTTGGGCTACATCCACCAAGAATCACTTGCTCGATTTTATTACAAGCCGCTCTCAATACAATACCTGAGATCCGTTTGGAGCTATGCTCAACAAACTCTACAAAATTCACACCCGAATTCAAAACACATCTGCAATACATTTGCTTGTACATCTATCATATGCATAAGACCATATAAATAGACAATTGCTTAAGCAGTTTTACAAAACCGTGGGTATCAAAACCATGGGCAAAACCCGTCCCATAAACCTATGGGTCAAAAACTCACCCATATGAGAAAAGCACGTTTCCCGATATGTCGGGTGCATTTTTCGAGGCCAAAAAATTTTACGCCTAAAAAATAAAAATTCGCTGCGCCCAACCTCTACTGGGGCTCCAGCCTGGACCCCCACTCGGGGGCAGACTCGAGCCCCAAACCCCGGTGAGGATACATGAAAAGTGTATAGTACTCTTAGTGTACAGTCTTCAACACTTTCACACATGAAAACAGGCTCCACAACCTAACACAGGCTCTAGATGTTGAGTGCATCCGGCTCTCGATCACGAAGATCCAACCATTCGACTAAATCAATTAGATGGCCTCTACTAGAGCAGCCGGTGAGACCGGCGCCATCCCACCTCCCGAGTTTTGGTGTCTAGAGGACAGATCCGGGAGCCTCGGCGAGGGTGAGAGCTGTGGTTGATAGCCACATTTTTGTTGTACAGATTCTTTTGTATGTATGCCTCTTATGAAGGCTGATTTTTTTGATGTACAGTGATGTTATACATGTATGTTTTGATGATGCCTCGTGATGAAGGCTTGATTCTTTCAGATACATGCCCCTTTTTGATGGCATTGTGTATCGTTGATGTATTATATTGGGCACTTATCAGGACATTGTATGTATGTACATAGACATTATTGATGTATCACCTTTGTATGCCTCAGTGAAGGCATTTTTGATATAGAGCACATATTTTGTATCCATTTTTGATATAGATGTATATTTGACACGTATGTATATATATGAGGATTACTTTGTTTTGGCTTAGACTCACATGGTTATGAGATGATGTATGTCTTTGTTTTTGATACATGCATATAGATGGTTTTTGCTTTGTCTTTAAACTCATGGGGAACTAATTGATGATGGGACATGAATCATATTTAGTATCTTGAGCGGGCATGCTTTGCCTGCATTGGATTCGATGCATGTTATTTTCTTGATTCAGCACTTATGGATGTTGTTATGATGTTATCAGATTCCACATTTTGCATGTACGTTATCCTGATGTTTGATGTATATACATGTGCTTGTTTAGAATGTTAGATGATAGATCCGTAGATGATATTAAATGTATTTCTCATGTGTTACTTTGATGTATATGGACAGGATGATATGATGATATTGGTGCGGGGGGATAGATTTTTGATTATGCGCAACCCCTCTTGCCCCCATTGATGATACGATATGTGATGATTAGCTTAGCATACATGCATGATGTAAAACTTAGCATTTTTTTTATATATGATGTATAGATGATGTTAGATGTGATGATAATGATGGTAATGTGATGTGAATGATAACAAAATAAAGCACATGCAAGAAACACAACCAAATGCTAACAAAGAACACCAGGAATTAATGCAATACACCATGATTCACCATGCTTTATTAACAAGTAACAAACACAACCAAATGCTTAAGAAAGAACATAATGAACTAACACACTACATCATGATTCACCATGTGTTATTAACATGCAAAAACACACCGCAATATGCACAAAGAAGAATAAATCTAATCTAAGCAAGAAAAGATAAATCTTGCCAAAGTACGCCCAAGAAACAAACAACTCAAAAGCAAGCACACAAAACACTATACAAACAACAAGCAAAGCAAGGAAACAAGACAATGTAAATAAATGTTTTTGTAAGATATGTTTTTATGCATCAAAATTCTATTGTTTAAGGATTTACAAAACAATTTTCTATTGTTTTTGTGTTTTCATGAAACAATTTTCTATTGTTTTTGTGTTTTCTAACGGTTTTCCAAAGTTATGTGCGAGTAACCTAAGAAAGCGTGGATGCCCCAAAGATTATATGGGTAATATACAAGGAGGCGAAGCCATGTGTTTATGAACAGAAGGTGAAATCGTTGAGTTGCCCCCAACGTAAGGTGGGAAGTAACAATAACCACGCACCTCACAGATGAATAGAAGAAGGCAAAGCCGGATCAAGGCCGGACAGATGGTGTGCTCAAGGAAACTCGAAGGCGAATCGGAGTGCAGGCAAAGACAACTACCCCCTAGTATGGAATGCTTGTGAACAACGAATCCTCCCAAGGCACCGGAACCGCCACCCAAGGACTTGTCTAAAGTACCACACCATTGCATCGTTTTCACTAGTGGATGACCTGTTTTCTCTTTTTCTTTTTCTGATTTTCTTGATTTTTTTGTATTTTTGATTTTTAACTTCCTTGCGCCATGTTCAAGCATAGAACCACTTAAGATGCATGGTGTTCATGGGCTCCCGGAGCTCATCACCATTGGGGTGAGCTAGTTTGTACGCCCTTGTGCCGTACTTGGTGACTATGACATAGGGTCCCAACCAATGTGGTTCGAATTTCCCTTTCTTTTCTCACTCTGCTCTGGTGTTGAATTAGTTCTCCTTCATAACTAAATCACCAACCTCAAACTAATGAGGGATGATTATCTTGTTGTAGTTTCTAGAGACTCTGTGTTGATATACTTTTAGGTGATTAAGAGCGTGAATGTGCCTTCATCCAGGAGCTCTAACTCAACCAATCTTTCCACTCGATAATCTTCATCCTTATCCAATAGTCCCGAGAGAAATTCTCAGGGATGGGAGTTCGATCTCTAAAGGGATGATAGATTCTGTCTCCGAACACTAGGGAATATGGTGTCGCACCCATAGGAGTGTGAATGGATGTTCGGTAAGCCCAAATGGATGGATGGATTTGTAGGTGTCAGTTTCGACCTATTTTGCTAACCATCTTCTCCATTGTCCTTACTAAAGTCTTGTTTTTTGCTTCACTTGTCCATTACCTTGAGGGTAATATGGCGTGGACCATTTTAATCTGATTTGGAATCGTTGGCAAAGACCTTTCACAGTTTTGTTCTTAAATGACTTCCCATTATCTCGTAATATATGGTACGGGAATATCGTATCGGTAAATAATGTGATTCATGATGAATTTAGAAATCAGTGCTCTGTGACATAGGTTAAAGGGATAACCTCTACCCATTTTATAAAATATTTCATAATCGTGATGACATGTGTATGACCATCGGATGAGGTAGGAGTAAGTTTTCCTATTAGATCAAGTCCCCACTTGGAGAATGGCCACGAGGTAGTGATAGGTTGCAATGGTTGTGATGGAGCATGGATGAAATTTCCATACTTTTGGCAAAGTACACATTTTCTAACATAATTGCAACAATCAATTTCCATGGTAGGCCAATAGTAACCTACTCTCAATAGTTTCTTAGCCAAGACCATTCCATTTGTATGTGCTCCGCATACCCCTTCGTGCACTTCTTTGATTTCCTGGATTGACTCCGTCACATCTAGACAACATAATAGATTCCCATCGTAGCCACGACGATAAAGTGTACCTCCTAAAAGGGTGTAACAGGCTATCTGGTGAATCAAGCTTTGCTTTTCAGAATGGGAAATATCGGGAGGGAATGTGTTGTCCTTAAGATGGGTGAAAATGGGTTCGTACTCACGAGGAACGGGGATCAACAACCTCACAAGCCAGGCAAGATTCTGGCTTGTCATACGTGGGTTGGCATAGATTTTCTATGAAGAATGGCATATCATTTCTCCCTAGCGGAATACGAAGCATAGATCCCATCGTTGCCATAGCATCCGCTGATCTATTCTGCGCTCTTGGGATTTGCTCAAAGGTAATGTGCATAAAATACTCCTTTAGAGTTTCCACTAACTTTTGTAAGGTATGAGCTTATCATCCTTAACCTTATATTCATCATTAACTGTTTGATGAAATCACCTACAACCTTAACATGATGAACATTCCACTTGATGGCTAGTTTCATCTCTGCAATGAGTGCCTCATATTCGTAATGTTGTTCATGCGAGGAAGGCTAGGCGGGAAATCCTATGCGGTATAGGATCACCCAAAGGAGTAATAAGAACCACTCCCGCACTTTGAACCATGAAACGTAAATGATCCATCAAAATGTATCTCGCCACATGATAGATTCTTCAATGTAGAGCAAGGATGCATCGGGTAGCTCCGACTTAAAGGTTCTCGTACTTTGCAAAGGTGCTTCGCTTATCTGGTCCAGTGCAAGTACTTGTCCTTTAATTGATTTTTGATGGAAAAATTCTATGTCAAACTCATTGAGTAAAATGATCCAATTAGCCATTCTACTTGTGAGGGCGAGGTTTGGACAACAAATACTTGAGTGGGTCGACCTTGGATATGAGCTTGGTCTTAGTATTTAGCAGGGAATGACAAAGTTTCTGAAAGGTAAAAACAATGGCCAAGCAAGCCTTTTCAATCCGAGGATAATTAAGTTCATAGGCGATGAGGGTGCGATTTAAATAGTACATCGCTTTCTCCTTATGGCTAAGGTCATATTGGGTGAGTAGTGTACCAATAGCAAATTATGTAGTGGAAATATAGAGCAATAGTGGTTCCCTGGAGTAGGAGGCATGAGGACAGGTGGACTAGCCATGTACTATTTAAGCAAAGCAAATACTTCTTGCCGTTGCTCGAGTCCCTGAGAGAAAGTGACGTCTTTTTTAAGCAAATGGGTGAATGAGTGACATTTATCTACAAGTTGGGAGATGAAGCGGCGGATGGCTTGAATTTTCCCTTGCGCAAGCTATGCGCAATTGGTTGATATTCTCGGTGGAGGCATTTATGTGATAGCAGAGACACTTTAACAGAGTCTACCTCAATACCTCGTCTTACACACAATGAAGCCCAAGTAGTTTCCTCGATAGTACACCAAGACACACTTCTTTAGATTCACTTGATTTTATATTCATGCAAGCATTCAAAGATACGCTACACATGCAAAATAACTGGATGATCCTCTCTTGTTTTGGACTTTCCCAGGATGTCATCCACGTAGTCTTCCATGATATCATGAATCATATCATGAAAAATCACTGTCATGGCCTCTTTGATAAGTTACTCCCTGCATTCTTAAGGCCAAAGGGCATCACCTGATAGCAGAAGGTGCGCCAAGGAGTCATAAAATCTATTTTGTGTTGGTCCTCCTCAACGATCTTAATTTGATTATATCCTGAAAATCCATCCATGAGTGATAGCATTTCGTATCCTGCTGTTGAGTCAACAATCATGTCAATGTTGGGCAACGGAAAATCATCTTTAGGGAAAGCTTTATTAATTTCCCTAAAATCATGCGGCATTCAAATACCAACGGGTTTCTTACGGACAAGAACAATGTTTGATATCCATTCAGAATAATCAATTGGTCTAATGAATCTTGCTGCAAGCAATCTTTCCAACTCTTCTTTAACCAACAGGGCCACTCTTGGGTGCATCTTTTGGAGCTTTTGTTTGATAGGTTTAGCGTCTACGTGCACAACCAGGTTGTGCACGACCAAAGTTGGGTCTAGACCGGGCATGTCTTTGTAAGACCATGCGAACACATCAATAAACTCTCGCAGCAGCATAGTGAACGTCTTTTTCTCTCTAGCCGAGAGTGATGCTCCCACTTTTACTATCTTGGGATTTTCTTCGGTACCAATATTGAAATCAATGGTTTCTTCACTAACAATTTTGATAAATCCTCCATACGCGTAGGGTCAGGAGGAAGGTTGAGATCTTCATCCAAGGATGTCTCCACGAGATTTTCATCCTTGGCATGGTCACTTTGTTTGTCCTTTGATTTTCTTATTTGTTTGTCGGCCCATGCCTCAAAGAGGTTTTCACTATGCAACTTGGACTTCGATTTTTGCCGAGGATTTTCTTTAGAACTTTTGCCCTCGCTTTTCTTTAAATTTTGTTGACCATGAAGTTCAGCCTCCTCGCAAGTAGGCACAGGTGTCTAAGTCAATAAAGAAACATTTCTTGTGATCTCCAATGGGGATTGTATCCCTCATGCCCATGAACTCTGATAGCCTCGTTATTCTCGAATAAATCTAGTGGCATGTGACATTGTTGGTCCCATTCAACAAGGGAAGGGTATACAAGGTCAAGGGTTGGTTCAATGGGGGTTATGGTCAGGACAACGTTATTCATGAAAAGGTTCGTGGAGGCTAGATCCTCATATTGGCTACAATGGGAATCTGTATCACTTTGTCTAGATAATCAGAGCTATCCTCACGCTTAGAACAAGCGCATCGTGATCGTTGGGGTGTGCCCATAAGGGTGAATCCCAATACCGTATCTTTTTGTTTTGAAATGAGGAAGAGGGACTGGTTCTCTTTGTCCTTGTTCATTCCTCCCACATCCTAGGCCTTTGTAGCCCATGGAGTACATCATTCTGCTAGATTTTTCATATTTCAAGGTTCGATAACAGGATGGTTGAGTGTCCTTAGGGACCCAAGTAGTAGGTGGATCAAGCAATTTCTCCTCAGCTAACAAGCCTCTAGGTAGGAATGACCCAATAGTGTGTTCCTCTCTAGGTCTCCTGAAGTGGTAGTTGGGTCGACCTCTAGTCTTGGGCGACAAAGAGAGATCTAACACCAAGAGCGCTTGTTGTACATTATACTCCCCGCAGCCATATTCTAGGATTTTCATCTCCCATGAATCAAATGGAGATGTTGAAGTAGATGCCCCATGAGTGCACAGAACTAAGAGAATCCAAATCTACTCAGGATTCCATGGCCTCAAATCCGTAGAGGGACAACTATATTTGTGGAGGGACATGTATACCCTTTTGTGCAAAGCTATTAAGAGCTCTGATGAGCAAAGGGCTCTAAATCTCCCGTTATTGTAATTGTGTCCCTCATGCTTCAACTTGATGCATTGATGAAACATTGATGACACGACTTGCATGACATGAATCCATGGTCAGCCTAGAAGCATGTTATATGGAAGTTCCAAGTCTAGGATGTAAACTTTGTCTAATGAAAAGTGGGGCCCACCTCCATGGGTAGTGTGATGGTGCCTACTTTGAATCTCTTTCCGTGTTGTTGTATGCGGTGATAGTGATAATGTGGGACTCAAGATCTTCTTCTGTATGTCCCAATTGTTTGACCAACTTAAGCGTGCAAATGTTCGACCTGAACCATTATCCACAAGCACCCATTTGATTTTCCTACGGGTGACAACTACCTCAATGTATAAGGGGAGATTATGTGTAGGATTCTGGGTAGGGATTTCCTATGATTGAAAGTGAGATGCTCACTAGGTGTAATGTTTGCCACTACGGCTTGAAGGTGTGCGGATCGACTTCTAAAGGCACTCCCTACTCCTGAAGAGTTTGGTACAAAATGTCCTTATGCACATTGGATATCTTGAGAAGATCTAAGATCGAAATCTTAGCAGACGTCTTCTCAAGTTGTTATAAAAGGTTATATTTACTGTTTACGGGTCAACAGAGAGGGTTACTGGAATCACGAGGTGGGCACGCCTTGTTACCCAAAGCGTAGTCTTTTCCCTTGATTTGGATAGTATTGACACGGTCGATGGGAGAGCGAATACATTCGATAAGCGAATCGTAATGATTGTTATCTCTTTTGGTATACAAGTAATTCGTGGCTTTATAGGTTTGGGATGACTCTCCCCGATCCAAATTTGACTTTTCCGACTTATCATGCTTGGGAATGGTTCTTTATAAATCCCCATTTTCTTGTTAGGTGTTTATGTTTTGCTAGGGTTATCCACCTCTATCTCCCCATTGTCAATGAGGTCTTGAATATAATGACGAAGCCGTAGAAATTTGTCTGTCTTATGTCCTTTAACGCGATGCATTTCACAATATTCATGCTCCTTGTACCATGAAGGTTTTAGAGTGTTGTCGTCAAATGGTTATGTTGTAGGATATGTCATCATGTGGGTCGCATCCAACTATTTTAGTATGACTGACAATGGTTCATTAAGAGAGGTGAATGTTCTTCGCTTTGGTGGTGGTTGAATTGGGCCCTTGGTCAGTTTAAAAGGTTGACTAGTTTGGACTGTTTGAACATGTTTGGAATTAGTGATTCCATCTCCCACCACATTTTTGTTTTTGTTAAATATCTTCACTTTTCCGTGGGTTTGACACTTTAGTTGTCTTTAGATTGGGTTTTGAGGGTGCCTTTGGCAATGAGAGCCTTTTCTATCTCGAATCCTTTTCTCGATAACCTCCTCAAAAGTACGGACACAATGCATTTGGAGGTGAAAAGCTATATCCAGGGTTGAGATTAGGAACGAAAATACGACCACCACTTTACTTTTCAGGAAAGCACAAGAGGAAGCGACTAGCTATCCCTCTCCAACATTGGAGGAAGTCTGGTGAAGGTCTCATTTGGGCATTGCTTGGCACCACACAAGTCTACCATGGTGACGTCACTCTCTATGTTATACAGAAGTGGCGCACAAATCTTTCTACTAATTCTCTCGCCAGTGAAAATCGATCCTCGTGGTAAGCGTGTAAACCACTCCAATGCTTGACCTCCAAGACTTTTGGGAAAAAATAATGGGGTAATTATCACTATAAGACACCTCTTAACATGCCATGTAAAAATATTTAACATGATCCCTTGGGTCTCCTTTCCCTATGTATTTGTCAAACTTTGGCATATCAAATTTCTTTGGAAAGGGTTGAAGGGTCATTGTCTTATCAAAAGGATAGGGGCATAATTCTTCATATTGATATTTCCTAATGCTCCCTATATTGCTCTCTTGTAAGCTCACGAGCATCACTTTCATGGACTACACTTCTTGTGCGAGCAATTGCTCTTTAGTGGGAGAACCAGGGATGTGAACGCGATGATACCCCATGTCTTCTTCTCCTTTGTTTTCTCGATGGAGTTCATTGATCTTAACCTTCGGCCTCAACTTTTGAACGTTCTTGTTTGCGTCTCTCTGTACATGGGAAGTAAGAAAAGCTAGTTGTCGGCTTAGGTTACTGATTTGTTGTTGGATTGTGGCTTGGTTTGTAGCCTCTTCGTCTAAAGGTTCCTCCTCTTCATATTGTGGAGGTTCTTCACCCATCTCAAGTTCTATCTTATTTCTTTGTGGCACTTTGATAAAGGGCATTCTATGCCCGACTACTTTATCATTTTCTATGTAAGAGGTAGAAGCTTGTCCGTGCATTAAAATATCTTCCATATTGATAAGGGGACGTTCTTCCTCAGTAGCCTTATTCACAGGTAGCATTGTTTCATTCTCGGTGGGCAATTTTGCCCCTAATTCCACGACCCATGCCAACACTCTATCTTTGTTTCTAAGAAGAAACTCATCTAGTAGAGTGGGGTCAAAATCAAAGTCGGTGTGTGGTGATTCTAATTCATTTCCACTATGATTGACCATCTCTTCGCTTCTTTTTCTACGAAAATAGTGGTCCCGGTCATGTCCAATGAAGGGGTTTAACCCTTGTCTGTTAGAGGTTTCCCAAGCTTGCACTTGTTGTTCCTCATATGTCTATTTCTTTAACCCTAGACATGTTTTAGGAGCCATGTTTTCGTGATAGTTTCACTAGGGTAAGTTGTAAATGTGCTTAAAACTTAGTGATCACCCCTAAGTGAAATGCAAGATGTATTTGTTAAGAGTATGAATAAGTCAACAATGTGAGAATACCAATGTGATAGAGTGATAAATCACTAGTGACACAAGTGTTTGGTATTGAAACTTGTTAAATGAAGTACCTCTGACTATGTTTCAAAGAGTAGTTCATGTCAGTAAGATGTTTAACAAGATGTATTCACTTATGCCAAGTTCAAGGAAATGAACAAAACGTAAGTACAAGAAGTCAATGTGATCTCCCAATCAAGATATACGATGAGCGAGCTCAAACTCGATTAAGACCTATATCTCAAAAAGTGCCAATTACAATTCGTGAATGACATAACAATATCACCAAGATATGTTAACCCACTTTGAGAGAAAGTGAAGTATTGATATTAAGGTGTTATTGATATAACACGCACTGACAAATGGTAACACCTAGCACTCTTTGAAATCGAGGTAATAATAGAACCAAACTAAAAAGCTCAAAGTATAGCTAGGAATAATTAAAAATGTGTGTAGCGTGTCGTACAATATAGGTATTTATGTCGAGTTTACAAGAAACAAGAGGTAAATATTGAAATTGTAGTGATATGATACAAACAAGCTAACTCTTCTAAGGAAGTCCGCGGTGAGGAACCACACCTAACTACAATGACGATCTTGACATGGGTATCAAGATCACAATGGCTACTAATGACATGAATACACCTCTCGCACACTTTAGACGTTTAACTTACCCAGCCGCAAACATGGATGGGTGTAAACGGACATAAAGTGACAAAAAAATCGATTGGTAACACAAAGGTAATCACACTTCTTTTGATCAACAAAGTGTCAAAAGAATGTGAAGGAAGTAAATAAAAAAGGATGAAAAATGTTGGCTTCACTTCGGCAGAGTTTCACCTCACCCTAAGGCAAGTAAAAACTAGGCAAAAGTAATGCGTCACACGTTTCTCAATGAAAATATGGTTCACAACTCAACACTATTTTAGAATGGTCAAAGTGGGCTCCTAGCCAAAGTATATCTTCCTAGGTGGTTCTCTCATCCTAGGTGTTACAAAGATTATCCACGAGCGGGATGATTTACCCAAAAAGTCGCAATGACTAGTTTGGGAGTATCTCGACTTTGCCCCCTTCAAGCACAGTGGGCAATAAATGCGTCCAAGTGTGTACTTAAAAGGGTAACGTAGGGACAACTTATAACTCTATCTCACAAAAGATTTACTAGTTAGATAGGTAGTGCGAGCACTTCCCGTTTCGTCCACAAGGTTCCCTCTTGCGTGGACTACTTTGGGGTTCTGGAACCACCTTTATTTGTAGCTTAAGGCATTATGCTAAAGGGGTTATGTTCTAGTTGAGTGGAGAGGACTTACCCTTTTACGAAACTTGCAATACAATGTTTTGAATATGTTTTTCATTTTATCTTTTTTTTAATTAGATGTGGTTTGCTCGAAAAACGTTTGACAACCCGATAACAACTCTATTAATAGCTTTTTGACTTTTGTTTTGATTCCTTCATTCTTTGACAAGCATTTTGGTCTGTATGACGATGTTTAGTAGTTTTCCATCAAAAGAAAGGCATCATTTCGATTCTCTAGATTGTCCAAGGATGCAAGAGAAGAGCATACGTGATTGTCTTCCAAAATCCAACAAGATATCAAATGGAAAAACACTTTTACTTCAACTATGCCAAATTAACCAACTCCAAATCAAATATCCTTAACAATCTCAAAGCGTTAAAAGGCCTTAAGAATCACTTATGATTCCCAAAATCACTCCAAGGGACGCGAGGGAAGAGCATACGCGATCTTAACCCTATAAGTAAACAATGCAAAATATTACCTAATCAAATACAAACATGTAAAAACAACCTGTAAAGACAAATATATGATTAGATAAATCTGCAAGAATGTTAACACATCAACACTTTAATTTCAAAATGCAAAAGGATGCGCCCTTTTTCAAAGAAGTGCTGCTACAGCGTGGGTTAGGGCGTATGCGCCACCAAAGGTTGTTTTCGATACACAAAGTGTGCTCTGCACCACTGAGAGATGTGCATGCCATGAAAACAATGCATGCGCCCCCTAAAGTTATACTTATGCCACTCTGTGGAATTTTTAGATCTATTAAACGCCTATGCCACCAGAGAGGTGTGTGCGCCACAAAAACAACATATGTGCTACTACTAAAAAATAGACAAAAAAATGCAGACGAGAATAATCGTATTACCGAGAAAATATACTGCACCACTAAAACCATATGTGCACCTTGGTTAGGCATGTGCACCGATCTAACAGTTTTAGAATGTAGTGAAGGTATAGTATGAAACAATGTGTGTGCCCGGGTTAGTGTACCTACATGCTGGCTGTTAGTGTATGTGCGCCGGGGTTGCATGCGCCGTGGGTTGCGAGACAAAATGATAGATTTGAACAAGACACCGCACCACCGTGAGAGACGTGTGCACCCCAAAAATTGCTGCGCCACCATGAAAATCACGCTCTGCGCTCCTAAAATCGTGCTGCCTGACACAGTAAAAAAATACGGCAGCAAACACAAGAAAACTCACAATATCTCAATTTTTGACAAGTTAGTTTTAAAAATGGCAATAACCCATTAAAAGTAAGGCTATGAACATGAAGTTACACATATCAAATGAGCAAAAATTCCAAGAAAATGGACATTAATTACTACATGTGCATATCAAAAGTTAGCCAAAACAATGAAACTTAAACTAAAATGCCATGGGACTAAGGGTCCCATCGGGCGTGCCAAATGTGTACACTTATTCTTTTCCTAGGTTAGATTGAAAGCAAGAAACTACCACCTAAAATAGTTCCCTAACCTAGCTAGAAACAAGAAGAAAGTACCATCAAGATGAAGAAATGAACAAGGCCTACATTAGCATCATAACTTTGAAATAATGAAATCAAGCATAATGCAAATCAAGAACTCTATTCTTCTAATTGCCTAATTAAATTAAGTGAACCTATGTAGTCCAATGGCAATCAACAATATTGTTTTCTTTGATCCTTCATGGATGCTTGGGTGTGAGGCTTAGCTCTTCAAGATGGATGGTGGAGGGGCTTGAGAATGGCAAAAGGCTTTTAGTGCAAGACTATGTGCTTTCCTTTGCTTTCTCAAGGGAATTAGATGTAGGTATAAAGGTACGAGGAGGGCTCTTTATATAGCCCAAAGGATAAAGGATTCAACACATCCTCATAAATGTGGGATAAAGGTAAAACATGATTAGGAATGGATAAGGTTACTTTATTAAAGGTAACCTTACTTTAGAAGGGTTTAATTTATGGTTAGCAACTCATGGGAGGTGGGGGTGCCTTAATTAATCAAATGTGATTAACTAATAGGTGGATGTAAGCTTATAGAAGCTAACTAGAGGAATGTTAGTATTATGTAGGCTATTAGAAGGGGATTAAATCAATTAAACATTGATTTACTATTTAAATGAAAGGGAAGACTAATTAATTAATAATAATTAATTAATCTAGATAGAAGAGGTGATTAATTAACGGAAGGTCGTTAATTAGGTTGTTAGATGGATAGGCGACTTAATCGATTAACATATTGTAATTGATTAATGACAACAAGAAGGAATACGAGTGCTTTTGAAGATATGTCATCAATTTGCGGGAAAGGAGATAATTAGCGCATTTTAAGTATTTAAATTGCTTAGGCATAATTATAGGTGTCTACAATTACATTTTGTTGGACAACCGCACATCACAATTCAAGAATGAAAAAATGTTTTATTGGCGAAAAAAAGATGCACATAACAATAGATGTACAACATATCCGAAGTTTTACTAAGACAAGACATGGGAAATAAAAACATGATGGTGCAAGAGCATGTGTGAAAAGAGCCATTGCAAGAGAAGAATTAAAGCTCAAAGATGGTGCTAAATTTACAGTTCAAAAATATTGTTGATTGGTGTAACAAGAACATCGGCCATGAATCTCAAGAGAGTTCACAATTCATAGATTTTTTTGTTAATAGAGGAAGAACATTTGGCAAGCTATGAAGATAGTATGACAATTACAAGATCAAGTGATATTCACTCATTTCGTAGTTCAAATGCAAGTTCTTGCACTATTCATACTAGGTGCATGACATGTTTTTATATATTATGTGTTGATTTTGTGTGGAATGAATATGAGTCATGACAGTGGGTGGATGAATGGATTTGTAGACCTTGAATTCCACTTGACACATATCAAGTTCCACGAGCATTACAACTTACAGTGTCTTTAGATCATATGACAACATCACCTGACTTTGACC
This sequence comes from Taxus wallichiana var. yunnanensis, assembly GCA_018340775.1. Lineage (NCBI taxonomy): Eukaryota > Viridiplantae > Streptophyta > Pinopsida > Cupressales > Taxaceae > Taxus > Taxus wallichiana. Next base: position 641,405,911 of record CM031238.1, read on the forward strand.
AAGTCTCTGATTTAGTGCAACAAGGTACATACATGTCATGTTATAAATTTATAATTATTAAATGATAATCTCTTAATGTATTTTAAATTTGAATTGAGTTTTACTTTGTGATGCAGGACATGTTTTTGTAGTTATTGTGATAAAATTTAATGAAGAGGGAACATACTACTTCTTGTCTCATTGTGTAGAGGGAAAACAAAAATTGACTTCCATAGTCATTGATGGTGAAAACCTTGAGTATCCTCTTTGGATCAATGATAGTCATTGGAACTTGACTTCAAATATATCCTATCAAAAATCAAATATTGGGTTGTTATAAGAGTATGAAATACATGGAAAGATAGTTCACTTTGTTCACATTCGGTTCTTCCAACAAATATTTAGTTGATCAAATATCAAGGTAGGCCATCAAACAAGAATCATGGAAGGTTAGTGAATCGGATCATGAAGCAATTCTTATTCTTTATCGAGTAGAATTGATCCTCGTGGTTCATTGGATTAAATTTCCAAAGGTATATTCACTTAAGATCATATATACATCTACATGAATTAAATATGAATATTACTTTAATGATTTTATTTAAATTTTGTAGGTTTTAAATGTTTATTTAATTTCTTATTAAAATGTTTACATACGTTAGTGGTGCCAAAAAAATATTCTACCTTTGTTAGGATTATGGAGTTGAATTACTTCATAGTTAGCATGATTTACACCTTGTTGGTTTACTCGATGAATGAGACGTCATTCGGGGTAATTGGTGTTGGTCAGGTAATTGGTGCCGGTTACATGTGTGTGAAATTTTATATTTAACTCATGGGAATTAGATCTAAATTTATTATAAAGTTGATCTAAAGGTTGTAAATGCATAACTAAGGTGCCCTAAGTTTGTCTAAGCTTATATAAGCTAGAAAACTAGGGTTAGAACATAAGAAGTGAAGAAGAGCATAATCCTTGGTTGAAAGGATGATGAAGAAGAAGAAAAATAAAAAGTAGATTACATGAAGACATGAGCTTTCATAGAGAGAAGTTGAACAGAAGGAAAGTGCAAGTACATTGTTGGTGAGAAGATGGTATTATCTTCTACTGTATTTCCTTTGTATTATTTAGTCTCATGTAATGGCTTGCATAGTATGTAAAGCACTTAGTGTTTCTTCTTGTTAGATCCACATGTTGTTGTGAGATCTTGTTATTTCTCATTCTTGTAGATCCACATGTTGTGAGATCTTGTATTATAGATCCATGAGATCATGATGTATTGTTGATCCATAGGAATCTAGTATTGTAGATGAAGTTGTCTTCATGTTTACACAAGTTGATGCAGTGATGGAGGAGAGACTTACTTCTTGGTGCATGGTTACAGTTGACTGCACATTGGTAGACCCTTCTAGAGGTCTTGTTTATAGATTCACAATATATTGTCGCCTCTAAAATTCCCCTCTTGTGAAAGAGGAATTTTAGGTCCCAAGTGTTGGTACTCGGTTTTTAATCCCACCAATTCCATTTAAAATTCCTCAATCTATGCGTTTTGAAACATTTTTCTATCTCCTTTCATGGATGCGTGGAATTTATCAATCTTTTTCTATGGCTATGGACCGTGTCGAGCCTTGTATTCCTTGCATTTATCTTTCTGCAGGAAAAATCTTTGATTCGGGCGTGAATGGTGGCATTTTCCCCTTCTCTGCATTTTTCTACGGTCATCTTCCCATCAAATTCTTTTCTAGCATCTACGGATACGTGGTCACCTCTAATTGGATGTGGTGTGGTGGGTCTTTTTGTGAACTTGTGACTTTTGTTACATTTGTAAAAAGGTTGAATTACCCCCATGTCTCTACCTTTGGATCCTGATTGGCTTTTTGAAATTATGAAGTGGCGAAGAAAAATTCTTACTTTGGCCCCGCAAAGGGACATGTGGCTATTTTCAAAAGTCAAAGCGGGAGGTAGGTCATCAGATCACTTTTGGAAATTTAGTTTTATTTCTAAAAGGGATTAAAGTTTAAAATGAGCCGTGACTCCGTCGAGACGGAAAAAGTCAAATATCGAGCCCGCATCAAAAGTCAAAGTGGGGAGGTGGATCATCAAAGCACTTTTGGAAATTTAGTTTTGTTGCGGAAAGGCATAAAAGTTATAAAGTGACCCACAACCATGTCGACACCCAGGAGAAGCCACGTGGTCAGAGTCGAAAAGACAAAGCCAACCGTTGAATCGACTAAGTATAAAGAACCGGCGGAAGCCTCCACGCATCCCAACGATGCACCTCCAAAGGTCAAGTTCAAAGCAAGATCCTAAGTGAGCACAGACTCTCCAGTGCCTCATCGGCGTAACTTCAAAGGCGCAACCCAAAGAGAGACCCTGAACTAGTGCCAGCCCTCCACGTGTCCCAGGTCTAAAAAGGGGACACCGTCGTTGAAAAGTCCAAGCTCGAGATAGGCCGAAGGAAGCTTCCACACATTAGCTCGGTGCATCTTCAAGGTTAAAATCTAGAGGCGGTCCCCAAATGAGTGCCAGCTCACCACATGGTCAAAATAAAGAGGGGACAGAGCCGACCATTAAAAAGTCCAGAGTCTGCGGAAGCCTCCATACGTCCAATCGATGCTCTTTCAAAAGCAAATTTTGGGGGTAGTTCCAATGTGTGCGCCACCCTCCACGTGTCTCGGGTCAGGTAGAACATCTCCGCCAATGGGAGGGACTTAGGCATAATACAAAGAAAATAGAGTGGGCTGCATGGATGACACCACGTGTTAATTTGGAGTAACCCGAGAGTAAAAAGAGGGGGCAAAATCTTAAGACACGCGAGGGCACCATGTGGCCCCTGTATGGACAGACCCTTTCACATATTGTGAGCTTGTGTTAAACACCCAACCCCGCACCTTGAGACAATCATGCCTTTTAATTAGAAGCTTAGAATTGAGTGGGAAAAAGGAATTTTGAGAGCTCCCGACACTTGTTACTCATCCGCCACCATTAATGATCCGGTATGCCATTTTCGAGGCTATCAAGTCTCTCACCTACCGCCATGGAAACATAAAATATTATTTTCAGGAGGATTTGATGGCTGGGAATCTGAAAACATATTTCATGCCGTTAATACGTGATCTGATTACTTCAACCAGATCAGATTTGATCCGATCTGCCATCCTTCCTTCTCCGACACACCAAACAGACATGCAGAACCAGACTTGACAGATTGTAGGTGGATTTGCAGGGGCATTGATGGTTGGTGGTTGAGCTTCCAAATCAGATTTCTTTCCTTCTCTTCTTCTCCTCTCTTTGCTTCATCTATAAATGTAAGAGCTTGGCTCATTGCAGTTGTTGGACTCTGATACTTTTGAAGTGTAAATAGAATCAAAAGCAATCAATACAGAATAATTTCCCCTTTCTCTCTATCTTCATCTATTGCCTCTTCTTGCTTGCTTGAAATCAGTGGATCATTTATCTTCTATAATAAGAAACTTTGTGTTCTTATTGATATGATTTCTAGAACTTTGTGTCTATGGAATGATATCTTATGCTTTGTGAATGTGAATGATTATGTTCTGTATCACCTTTTCTCAATACGTATATGGTTATACTCTACTATCTATATTTCCTGAAAGTAATGTTATATTATGTTCTTTCCTTTATTTAGTTTCTTCCATTCATTTGTATTGATAAGCTATTTTGGTATAAAAGCATTTCAAGATGTCAGAAGTCCAACCTTAAGATGAAAGTTGTAAATTTGTATATAAGATTTGATGTTTGCTTTCAATAAGGGAATCTCTCCCATAAAGAGGAGGGACTTTTTGTCCCCTGACTGTGGTTTTGTTAAAGTACCATTTTAAAACCCAACACAAGAGTACGGTGAGAGCTTGGTTACACCATGGAAAATGCATGGTAGCTTCGGTATGTGAAATTTGGTGGTGTTTCAGAGGCATGGTTGTAGTGTAATCAAGTAGATCCGGTTAGAGATCTGGAGGTGACACAGTGGTGGTATGAAGGCATGGTTTAGTGTACTCAGGAAGATCGAGTTGGAGATCTGGTAGGAAAGATACTCTTGTAGAGATACATGTAATCTTGTGAGATACATGTACTCTTGTCAAAAAGTTGGTTTGTAATCTCTTGTTATATTACATATATGAGATCTCTATCTTTGGTGTATGTAGCCCACATTGGGTGAACCATGGTACATGTTGTATTATGTGTGTACTTTTTTTTGATTTGGATTATTCTAGTTTATACTTCCACCTCTTTGTAGATTATGGGGATTATTATATCCGTATTTTAATGTTTTGGATTTGATATTCTAATATTTTCACATAGACCCATCCCCAACAACCTTCACGTGATTGACACTATTAGTAGAGAATTTATTATTCTCGAAGCTAATAGAAGCTAAGGAAAATCCAATATTGGAAATGAACAAAAAAAAAAAATTCTCATTTCACCACCTATATTGTATGAACAATCTCTTCTTAACATGTTTCCTAGTACTTGTTTCACATTGAAGGATTTTGGGCACCAAAATGAGGCCTTGCCCACCATTTTCCGAGCCACCCCGACATGTGTGCATAGTCGGTTTGGTGTCAAGAGCTTTTGTTTGTAAAATATTAGATTGGACAACCTTATATTGATTCACATTGCAGTATTCGAGATGGTTACAAATAATAGGACAGAGAGGACCAAATTGAGATGAGGATAACTGAGACAAAATTTTGTAGAGGGTCCCAACTCAAACGTGTAGGATCAGATGAGACCTTTCAATGTGCCATGGAGAGTGAGAAATTACCCGTGAACTTATAACCTTTTTTGCTCTCGGGACTCTTAAGGGACTATGCCCGGACGAAGGATCCCAGAAGCACCAACATCATTGGGCACTAAAACGAAGCCTTTCCCACCATTTACCAGGCCACCCTGACACATGTGTGTAGTTGGTTTGGTGTCATAATATTATGTTTGCAAAATATTACATTGGACAACTTTACATTAACTCATAGTACAGATTTTGACACGGTTCTGAAATAATATGACAATGAGAGGACGAAATTGAGATGGAGAAAACCAAGACATAATTTTGTAGTGGGTCCTAATGTGGAGGTGTAGGATCAGATGAGAAATTTTAAGGTGCCTTGGAGATTGAGAAATCACCCGAAAACTTATAGCCTTTTTGCTCTCGGGGCTCTTAAGGACTACGCCCCAAACAAAGTAGCTCGGAAGCACTGACATCGTTGGGCACCGAAATGAAGCCTTGCCCATTGTTTTCTAGGCCACCCCAATGTATGTGCACATTTGGTTCATTTCACAACCTTTTGAAAAATATTTCATTAGACAACCTTACATTGACTAACACCGTAGTATTTGACATGATTACAAACAATAGGACAATGACATGACTCAATTAAGTTGGAGAAAACCGAGACAAGATTTCGTAAAGGTTCCTAACATGGAGGTGTAGGATCATATGAGACCTTTCAGGTTGTTGGGATGATAAAATTACTAAGTGTTAGAAAAGAAGGAACACACGCGCATGTATGTAAGGAAATTGAGGTACTACACGCGTTGATGAATAAGGTTGTGCGTGGAACTACGCAGAAGAAAGACATGTTGAGGACTTAACCATTTTCTAAAGACATCCTAAAAATAGACTTGGAGTGCTCTTCACGCAAAGGGTACCTTGGTGATCATGCATTGACTATTTTTGGAGAATGCACATGCAAGTTATACATATACACATAGGTTAGTATTAGGGTTAGAGAATTTCTATTCATAGGATAATCTATTGTTAGCTCCATTGTAAAATCATGCAACTATTACGCATGGCTATTTTGAGCACACCTATTTTTAATAAGTGCATTGACGGTGAAGGGAAAGTCCCCACCCTATATATACTTGTTGTATTTGATATTATTGGACAACCCGTGTTATATTAGTGTTATGTTGTCTATTATCTTGACGTGCATGACTCTACGGACACAAGTTTTGGATATTACTTATCAACTTCCTATTATGTTGTTGTTTCTATGAATTAATGGATAACTGTTGTTTGATTATGTTCATTGATGTGTATAAATATGGAGATGTGTTCTTACAATTGATCTTAGTTGTTATCTAATTTGTATGTTTCCTTATTACATGTGTTTCCAATTGAATGTATGCAATGAGTTATTATGATTGAATGAGTACTTGGTTATTTATCAACATGTATATGTATGCTAACATCTTGTCAAGCATCATAAAGGAGGGACCTAGTATTTGCACGTGATTCGGTGAGTATTCATCCTACCGAATGAGGTGCCATCACACATAACACTTAGGTAAAATAAAAGACTACATTTTGGTTTCATTATTAGGGCCTCTTTGACGAATTATCTTTTAGGATGTTATTTGCGGATGGTGTATCGATTGAATCTAGAGAGCATTGAAAGTTGGGTAGAAGGCGATCTGGATCGGTTTGTGTAGAGATATAACACTTGAAATAATTTCAATGCATGTCGTTGGGTGGAAGATAATATTTATCATGAGCTCTATGAGATGTTCTTCATCTTATTTCCAGTAGAATTGTATGAGTGGTTAGTAGTATATGCATTAGGGAAGTGTTGGGGTCCTAGACCAAATCTTTAGATGTAGGAGGATTACCAAACCTTGTTTAATGTTGATGTGGAGTGGACTAGAGTTGTAGATCATTGGTGGGCTAGTGTGTTGCATAATTACACATTGGAGTACACTATTTATATGTATTTGTGTCCAAAGGAGGTTGAATTCATATTCTTGCACGAGCTCAAAGGATCGTATTTACACGCTATAACTTTATCAATCAAAATTATGATAATAGATCTAGATTTAAAGAGCCTACCCATGGCTAACTAAATCCCCAACCTTGATCGGGGCAGAGAAGGTGTGGAGAAAGATGGAAGACCTAGTGGTAGAAAGATAGAGAGAGGAAAGATAACTCAAGTTTAATGAAGCGTGAGAGCGGGACATGACACTTGCAAGTAGGAGATTAAGGAGGTGTTAGTGAGAAAAAAATTCAGGAGGACAAATATGTGGGTTTCTTGCCAACGCTTTGGGAATCAAAGTCCCTCTACTTGTACCATGCAGCTCTGTGTTTATATGCGTGATGATATGGGTTGTTACTTTGTGGCCTTTTGACTGGGATCTAACAGGGCACTCCACCGAATTTGCAGCAAAAGCTTGCGGTTACCCGCAAGAAAGACTTTGCTTAGAAAGTGGGAAAGGGAGCAAGAAATAAGAAAAGAGGGATTAAATTTGTAGGTAGAAAATCAAAGTCATCATTATTAACCAAAAGTTCTTTGTTGTGGCAAATCGTGACACCCCGGATGTTGATCGATTTCTAGTTTGATCATACTAGCATCTAGTGTGATTGCACAACATTGAATCCTTTCACCAAGTGCGGGACTTGCAAAATGAGAAAGGAATCTCCGATTTAGAGGTGGTTCCTCAATTCCTTTAGTCGATTTATCACTTACAAGTTGCGAGGTCTATATTCCTAATCCTACCCTAAATTCCAAAGGAGACAGAGATAGAGAATGCAGATAAACTAAAACTAATGCTAATAGGTGATGCACCAAAGGAGTGGTGAGCATTTTTTACTTCTGTAGATTGACATAGTCCATAAAAATGCAACAAAGAACCTCATGCACAAACTAATAATTGTAATGAAGGATCATAAATTAACCAAACAACACAGGTAGAGGATGAAAACTAATCACAGAGGCTGTATTGTTATTTTAATCATCAAAATCACTTGCATTACAACACCTGAGAGGAAAAATAAAGTTGCTGACTCTTAAAAAGGTCGATATTCCACCAAAATCACTTCGAGGTGAGAAAGGGGACCTGCAATACACAAAAAATGTTCCACCCTTTGAAAATGAGCCAAATCTGGCTTTTACAGTGCAAGGGACGAGCCCAGGAGAGAGAAACGTGGGAAAACATGGGAGAGGTTCAATCATTGACCAAAATGCATTCAAAACAGCATGGGCATCCTTACAGACCCATTCCCTGACATTTTTAACCATGTTGGGAGAGAATGCGAGCCATTCTTCATTAAAAACGGTGGTTGAAACGTCATTTCTACTCATCACCACGTGCCAGAGACATTTTTGATTTTATCTCTCTAAACTCCATCAAAATAAAAATTGACCCCGAGAATCTTGTAGAGAATTTCACCAACTTTCCATTGATATAAAGAACGTGAAAAACCGAGCTCTGGATCGAAAGATATGGCCATTTGAAGTTTTAGGGCAAAACAAGGCCAAATCGGGTTGGCGGGCAAAAATTCGAAATTTTGCACCTTTTTGGTCATTTGGAAAATTTTCCAAAATTTTCTTGTGCTCCACCACTCTAGGTGCCACGTGGCGGCATCTCATTGGCATGGGCCTTTCGGGAAACTTTTCCCAAAAAACTCCGCCGAGCCATAACTTCAAAAATACATGGAGTTAGGAGGAAAACTTTACCTTTCTGGAAAGCTGAGAAAGAGATCTATCCAATGGTGTCATTTCCAGAAGGTTTTGAGTGCCTAAAAATCAAAATATTATGTCTGAGGCACAAGAGAAGGAAAGATGAAAGGAGTTAGCCACAAAATGAGCAGGGGGCACATTTTGGATAACAATTTTGGTGACTCAGAGGGGTCATCTACCTGCTGGATGAAGTTACTAGTTGCCTGAAGCAATCCATTGGGCATGGAGTCACCTGATTTTTTATCTGATACCCCATCTGACTAGAACGTTGCAAGGAGGAACATGGAATATCACCTGATGGAGCAAGGCCTGCAAACACATTCCCAGGAATAACAAGCCTGTGCCAAAGCACTTAGGGAAAGAAAAACTAATCTACAACAAAACAATGTGCACAAGCACTTGGAGGAATGAAAACCTAAGCTAATATTTACAAGGTGGAGAATTTCCCTTTAGTAGCAATGCTTTAGATGGATCCCATTGACTAGAATCTGCAGTTCTTCACCATCCAATGAAGACAATTGGAAGACATTGCTGTCCTTACACTTTGTGACCATGTATGGGCCACTCCAAATGGCATCAAATTTTGAATGCCTTCCCGGTTTTGCTTTATCTGCATCCCATTTTAACACTAGATCTCCAACTTGGAAGGATCTATTCTTGGCCTTTCTATCAAAGGTCTTCTTTATCAAATCCTGATCCTTCTCCATTGTTTGGGATGCACGATTCTGATTTCTTGGAGCTCCATCAATTCTACATATCTAACTTCCATGGGCTCAAACTCCAACAACTCCAACTATTTCATGAGTTCCAATGTTGGCAACTCAAGTGATATGGGAAAAATTGCCTCTCTCCCATAAACAAGCCTGAATGGAGAGTTACCTGTAGATCTTTTAGGAGTTATCCTATCAGCCCATAAAGCTGATTTCAATTTAGTATGCCAAGACCTCTGATTTTCATCAAGAGTCCTCTTAATGATCCTCAACAAGTTCTTGTTTGTAGATTCAGCCTGGCCATTACCCTAGGGGTAATAGTTTGATGAAGTACTTAGGTAGATCCTGTTCTTGACAGACCCATTCGATCACCTTGGATCCATGAATGCTAATGCATTATCGATATTATTGTAGTAGTATGCCAAACTGGTTACTATTCCCTCATAGAAGTCTAGGATACTTAGCTTCATTTGCTTCCTTGAGTGCTTCGCTTGATCCATTTAGTGAAGTAATGTGGTACATTAAAATCCACTTGTGCCCTTGGCTCGAATGGGATTAATAACTCCAATGAAGTCTAAACCCCATTGCATGAATGGCTGTCAAATGAAATTGGATGCAATGGAAGGGCAGCTAGCCTCTCTTTACTTGTGAAAAATGCACAATTCTTGCACCTCTTGATCCATGCATAACAATCATTGAAAATCTTGGGCCAATAATAACCAACCCTCATGATCTTTAGAACTATCACTCTTGGTGCAAAATGACCACCAATTGGTCCACCATGGAACTCTTCCAACACCCTATGAATCTGATTTGTACCAATGCATCTCAGTAGTACTCCATTCACATCCCTTTTGAACAAAACACCATCAACAAGGGCATATGGGACAACCTACAATCTGAAGTATCTTCTTTGGGTCTTGTTCATCTCTGGAGGGCATAGGCATGCTGTGCTTAGGAAGTGCATTATACTTTGGGTCCAACAAGGAGTGGGGACACCATTATTTTCCTCTTGAGTGCTTCCTTGCTCATGGTTGTCTTGCTGACGCCAAAACAGACCTCCTTCTCATTGCATGATTCCTCTTGTTTGCTAAAATCATTTGCTCACACAATCCTTTTCCTCTTACCAACTTGGTGACTTTGATCTCAATTTCATACTCCATGACACGAGTAATCCAACTTGCCTTTTTTCATTCAAGTCTTTGTTGAGGAGGAAGTCTTTAACCCCGCATGAGAAACCAACAATTGGACCTTATTGTTTGAAACTAGATGCTTGAATTTCTTCAAGCTCCCGATTCTTTTGCAAGAACATGCTTCTCAAAGAAAGAATATCTCACCTCATAGTCCTCCGAGGCTTTGGTGAAGAAAGCAATTGGTTGCTTATCATTGTCTTTGTTCTATTTGTACCAAAATTACAGAAATAGTATCATCACCTCCAAACGCATAGAGGATGAAATCCTTGGAGAAATCCGGGTTGATGAGAGTTGGGGCTTGAGAGATGGCTTCTTTGATTGCTTCAAAACTTTCCTTTCCTTCTCTTTGTCCATTTGAAAGCCATGTTTTTCTTTAACATCTTGGTGATAGGTCCGATTGAAAGGGCTGCAAAATTTGGGACAAACCTCCCGAACAAAATTTATTCTTCCCAAGAAACTTTGAAGGGCCTTCTTGTGGCTTAGCAATGGCGGTGCTGTTATGGCTTTGACTCTTTACGGATCAATTACTAATCCTTCTTTGGAGACAATGTGGCGAGGAGCTTTCCTTCATGGGCTAGAAAAACACACTTTTTAGGATTCAGGAGACTCCAAATCTTCTACACCTTTGGAACACTTGTCTCGAATGAAAGAGGTGGTCTGTTGTATTTTTGAAAAAACGGTGATATCATCAAGATATATCAACACTATGTATGTTAATCAAACCTTTGAACGCCATGTCCATTGCTCTTTGGAAGGTAGCTTTGGCGTTGGACAGCCCAAATGGCATTTTCCTGTATGCATAAGTTCCCCATTTGGTTGTAAAGGCTTTGTCTTGAACTGATCTTCTTCCTTCACCATAATCTGATTGTACCCTGAATAGCCATCAAGTAGTGAAAACCTCTCGGAGCCAGCAACAACTTGTAAAATTTTCTCCATGGAAGGAAGTGGGTAATGATCCTTAAGAGATTCTCTATTCAAATCTCTGAAGTCAACACACAATCTGATTTCCCCACTCTTCTTTACATTGGAACCAAGTTGGAAACCCAACTAGAATGCTTGATAGGGAATATGATTCTTGATTCTATCAACTTATTCAATTATTTTCTCATGAGAGGCTCCATGTGGGGGGTTGGTGCCTTTGTTTCTACTGATGGGCTTAGTATTTGGATCGATTCAATGGTGTGTTGAGCTAACTCGGGATTAAAACCTTTCAAATCTTCATAGCTCCAGCAAACACATCAGGGAATTCTTGACAAAGTTGTATAAACTCATACCTTTCTTGCTCAGTTGTCATCTTTCCAACTTGGAGTGATTTTCCTTCTCCTACCGAGATGGACACTGAATCTTCTTCCTTCACTTGGATGTTTGCTTTCTCCTTCCTAAACTAATCATTAGGATTGAAAATGGACTCCAAAGTAATAAGCCCCTTTGGTAGTTTGTTGGTTCTCATTCTGCCACTTTGGTCACCATATTGCTGCTCTAATTTTTTCTGATTTTTGGTGAGAACTCACCTCTTCTTCTGAAGAAATGGATGATTTGCTGATCATTTTCAAATACTTGCCAACTTACATTGTTGTCCGGCACTGAAGGCCTCACAATCACATGGATGTTTGGCTGTACCTTGTCCTTTTGAATGCTCTCCACAATGTCAAAGGCTGCCCCAGTATTGCTGAAGCCTTTGTCAGCCAGCTTGGTTCTCTTTCCTAGGAATGGATTTGATGCCAAAACCCTCAAAATATTCAATGAGGTCCCACACCTTGTTCTTGTAGCACTTGAGTAGATCATTCTTGACTGACATGCTTGCCCCTTGACTTGGTTGACAATCAACTCACTGTCACCAAAGACTTGCAAGTTCTTTATTCCTCTCTTGATTGCCCAATGCAGTCCTTGCACCAAGGCTTCATATTTAGCAGTGTTGTTAGAGCATGCAAACTGAAATCTAAAAGCTGAATAATACTTAACTCCTTGTGGTGAAACAAGCATAGCTCCCCCTCCTGCACCTTGTCTACTCCTTGATCCATCAAAAAACAGCTGCCATACCTCATTGTCATCTTTGTGGTCTGGCTTGGTGATGCTAGGAATAGGCTGATTTTCATCATGCATGCAATAGACTCCTAACTCAGATTCTTCTATTTCTTGATAAGGATCAAAAGCATGCACCTTGCTTGCCCATTCATCAAGAGTCAAATCTGGGATGCTTCCTACCTTGGTGTCAGCTTCATCAGTGCTTGGATAATCTTCTTGATCAAATGTTGAACAATTGGTATTGATCTGACTTGGAGTGTAAGGCTCAATGTGAAAGTTTGCAATAGGTTCGAGACTGATTGTGGCTTTGGTTCCATATCTTGTTACAACAACATGTGTGACCAATCAGCAGACAAGTAACCTCGATCTTAGCTATGAAATCCCTTGACAAACATAGGGCAAAGAGTGGTGGAAGGTCTATTATCTTGAGACATCTTGCAAAACAACCACGTTGGGACAGGCATGCAAAGTAAGACTCAAGTTTTTAATCACTCCAACTGTTATTCTTTTGTCCCATCCAATTGTACTACCCCTTTGGATATGGTTTCATCTTGAATTCCCAATTGATCAGCTATTTGCTTGGGAATTCTTGAACTACTTGCCCCGGAATCAATCATGCGGTTGTGTACTAATTGGTTCCCAATGATCGATGAAACATAGAATGGAGGGGGCTTGACATCTTACCTTCTTTGTCCTCCATGATTCCCCTCGAGTTGGGAGCATTTGTGAGCACCTTCTCTTGCATTTGGACTTGCTGATTTGAAGTTGACCGAGTCCTTCATGGCGACTTGTAGCAAATCTCTTTGGCACAGAGATAGATAGTGATTCCCACATTGATATGTTTACATTTGTCTTCTTCATCGATCAATGATATTAAATGGGGATGAAGTATCATTTCTTGTCCCTTGCTGCACATTCATCCCTTGTATATGGGCAGCAACAAACGGCATTTGAGTTGGCCTAGGAACTATTTTAGGCAGTCCTTGTGTGCTTGGGATTGCATTTTGCTTGCCAATAGTTTGTGGAGTGACAGAAGGTCGTGAATTACTTGGGGCCAATGGCTGTTCTTCACCCAAATTTCTCCTCTTTGACCTTGTGTTGGCTGCAACACTTTGGGAAACTATCTGGTTCATGCCACAAAAATCTTACTTTCTGCCCAGGTTCTGAAGTGTGGTATCATTTGGAGCTGATTCTTTCTTTGGAATGTTTCTTGTTGCTGGTCATTTCTTTGACTACCTTCACCCTCCACACCAGTTGTTGTCACCATTAATGCTTGATTCAAGGCACCGTTGAAGCACATGGACTAGTTATGAGGTTCATTGCATGGGAAACACCAATCATACTCTTGAGCCATATTGTTTTGTCTTGGCACTAATGCTTTAGATGCAGAGATGTAGCATTGGGATTATAGGGCTAAAATGGTACATTGGTAGGAGGCCTTGCTTGATTTAGATTTGCGGTAGATTGGGTGGTCTTTGGGGTTGATATGGCTGCACTGTTAGGGTGAGCTTGGGGCTGAAAGAAGGTCTAAAACCTTGAGCTTGCTTTGCCTTTTGAGTGTAACCAGCTCATTACCTAGATTTTGCAATTGCTTCATGACTTCTTGAAGTTCATTTGAGGCACTAGAAGATGAAGTGGAAGCTTCACTTGAATTCTTATTTCTAGGAGTGGGAATAGAAGCTAAATTAGGCACTTGGCTAGTACTTGGGCTCTCTAAACTTGGAAATAATGGCATTGGAGACCTAGGAGCTAGCTTGCCAAACTTGAATCAAACAATTTTCAGCTCTAATGGCAATCTTATAAGCAATGGGGATAGTTGTGCCTCCCATGGACTGAATTAACATAGAAATATCGGAATTTAAAGCTTTAAGGTAATAAAGAAAAGCACCTTCTGTCTTGTTGGCACATTGCCACTGAATTCTCTCCCAAGTCCTTTGAAATCTGAAATTAAAATCAATCAGCTGCTCATTGGGAGCTCTTTTGATAGTTGTCAGCTGCTCCAAAAGGGACAAGTTGTCTCCCTTTTCCCCAAACTGCTCATGGAGGGCTATACATAGCTGATTCCAATTTTGAATAGAACCTGAGGCAAGACTCCTGAACCATTGCAAAGCTTTCCCTTTGAATGAAGATGCCAGCAGTTTGACAGCAACTTGCATCTCATTGATCTCATGGATTGCACAAATGTTAGCAATATCCTTAACATGATCACCAGGAGTGGTCTGATTTTCTCCAGTGAAGTATGGAATGTTCTTGATGCTGCTGAACCGGGATTGGATTTTGTGCATGCATTGAGAGCAAGTGGGTTCTTTGCCGAGTGAAATTGACATAGGGGTTGTTTTTGCCATTCGATTGGCCTTAGAACCCTTGTTGATTGAATGAAAGGCCTACAGTGGAGGAGTTGAGAGAGTTCTATTTGGTGGAGATGGAGACCTTTGGATTCTCCTCCACTTTGCCTTATTCTTGGAGATAATTGCAGATATTCAAACAACACCTCTTCTTCTCTAGCTCTTGACCTTGTAGTGATTCTTCTCATGAGTTTTCAGGTCTGCACTGCTAAAACCAGCTGATTCTTCTTCCTTGGAGTCGCTAGATGTGCAATTTATAGCTCTTTTAAAGCAAGAAACTTGCAACAAATGCACATCAATTTTTTTGCAATGAAGATGAAGACTTCTATGTCCCACCAGGTGCCAAAACTGTTGTGGCAAATCAGCAGCACCCCCTGGATGTTGATCAGATTTCTAGTTTGATCATACTAGCATCCAGTGTGATTGCACAACATTGAATCCTTTCCCCAAGTGTGGGACTTGTAAAATGAGAAAGGAATCTCTAGTTTAGAGGCTGGTTCCTCAATTCCTCTAGTTAGATTTATCACTTACAAGTTGCAGAGGTCTATATTCCTAATCCTACCCTAAATTCCAAAGGAGACAGAGATAGAGAATGCAGATAAACTAAAACTAATGCTAATAGGTGATGCACCAAAGGAGTGGTGAGAATTTTTTACTTCTGCAGATTGACATAGTCCATAAAAATGCAACAAAGAACATCATGCACAAACTAATAATTGTAATGAAGGATCAAAAATTAACCAAACAACACAGGCAGAGGATGAAAACTAATCACAGAGGCTGTATTGTTATTTTAATCATCAAAATCACTTGCATTACAACACCTGAGAGGTAAAATAAAGTTGCAGCTCTTAGAAAAGGTTTGATATTCCACCAAAATCACTTCCAAGGTGAGAAAGGGGACCTGCAATACACAAAAATGTTCCACACTTTGAAAATGAGCCAAATCTGGCTTTTACAGTGCAAGGGACGAGCCCAGGAGAGAGAAACACGGGAAAACATGGGAGAGGTTCAATCATTGACCAAAATGCATTCAAAATAGCATGGGCATCCTTACAGACCCATTCCCTAACATTTTTAACCATGCTGGGAGAGAATGTGAGCCATTCTTCATTAAAAACGGTGGTTGAAACGTCATTTCTGCTCATCACCACGTGCCAGAGACATTTTTGATTTTCTCTCTCCAAACTCCATCAAAATGAAAAATTGACCCTAGAATCTTGTATATAATTTCACCAACTTTCCATTGATATAAAGAATGTGAAAAACCGAGCTCTGGATCAAAGATATGGCCATTTGAAGTTTTAGGGCAAAACAGGGCCAAATCGGGTTGGTGGGTAAAAATTCGAATTTTTGCACCTTTTTGGTCATTTGAAAATTTTTCCAAAATTTCCCATGCTCTCCACTTTAGGTGCCACGTGGCGGCATCTCATTGGCAGCGGGCCTTTCAGGGGAAACTTTTCCCAAAAACTCATGAGCCATAACTTCAAAAATACATGGAGTTAGGAGGAAAATTTACCTTTACGGAAAGCTGAGAAAGAGCTCTATCCAATGGTGTCATTTCCAGGAAGGTTTTGAGTGCCTAAAAGCAAAATATTATGTCTCGAGGCACAAGAGAAGGAAATATGAAAGGAGTTAGCCACAAAATGAGCGGGGGCACATTTTGGATAACGATTCCATCACACATATTCATAGAAAGAAAACAACGATGCTTCAACACTAACGATTTGAGAGGAAACCATGCATACAAAGATGCACACATTCATATGTCTGAGAAAATGGAACTTCTTCCTTGATTAGCATTTCAAAAAAGTTATACAAAGTAGGGAAAAGGAGGAAACATATGCAAGAGGGGAATGGAAGAAAATAACTATCTCCTTTGTTCTCTTTAAGCACAATGCACTCTTGAGTTTACAAAATCAACAACCAACCCTTTAAAAGATAAGGCCTTTACAATTTATAGAATGAGAGATGAATTTTCAACTTCCCCACGTGACTCTTCATTGCCTCATTCATCTCGTAATTTTCATCTTCCTAGGACTTAGGAAATTAAGTTCCCTTTTTATAAAACAAAGGGACTTTTACAATTCAACTTTATAAAGTCACTTTAATGAATAAGACGAAATATCATGATTACACACAATGAAGAATTAGAAGAGGGAGAGAAGAAATGTGGGAGAAGGAGAGAAGGAAGGAGAGGGAGTCGATATATCCGATGAAGAAGCTCCCTGTGATGAAGAACTTTTTTGATTCATGACCACAATATCCTCCTTATCCATGATGCACAAATACCTCAGGTTGCCGATGAATGAGTGTTTAAAAATACTATTGCTTCCATGACCCTCATGGAGGTTTCATTTCCCTATTTGAGTTATGAAATCATCTTACAACCCTGTGGAGATGTCAAAAAGTGGAAAGATGGGTGAAAATGGAGCC